>CM040756.1:5916522-5994022 GCA_022829145.1 Albula goreensis
ACACACACACACACACACACACACACACACACACACACACACACACACACACACACACACACACACACACACACACACACACACACACACACACACACACACACACACACACACACACACACACACACACACACACACACACACACACACACACACACACACACACACACACACACACACACACACACACACACACACACACACACACACACACACACACACACACACACACACACACACACACACACACACACACACACACACACACACACACATACACACACACACACACACACACACACACACACACACACACACACACACACACACATACATACATAACCAGATGGGTTGGCCTCAATGTGCTACCCAGGATTGGCGATCTGCAGCATTTTTTTTTCTTTCTTGCTGGTGAGCTTTTCATTTAACGTTGTCATTCTTTAACTTAGAACTCGTATTTCTGTGCCCTTTCGGCGCTGACTTATCATGTCGATACACACTTATTACAGCATCATTTCATACAATTGGGCTATATTTCATCTGTATTATTGTCGGTCTTCTTTTTTTTTTTTTTTTTTTTTTTTTTATCTGCGCCGGTATTCATCTAACCTTATTGAATGCGCTGTGGTGTAAATCGTGGTGGATAAGTGTCTGATAGATAAAGCATGTACTGTAAATGTAATATAAAAGGTCGGGGTATCCATCCACTTACTTACAAATGTCATTCAGCAGACAGGATCCATAAGCTTTTATATTTTAGGGAGATCCAGCAGTGCCATCTCATCAAATGCTGCAATTTTCCCCTGTATTAAACTGCTTGCCACAACATTTTTTTTCCTTTTTTTTTCAACTCCTTCTCCTTCCTCCTCCACTTATATTACTTTTTTTGCCTCCTCTGAAATCCATAGTTCCCAGTCGATGAAATTCATCAGCTTTTTTTTTTTTTTTTGTCTTTTTTGGTTCTTGCGCTTGACACTGATTCCAGCGACGGGTAATGGCAGGGTCTGAGGTCCCGCTGCCCCCAATGGGCCGCCCTCTTCATGTTCACGAGATTCTCTCCGAGATGCTTGTTTACCGTCATGAATTCTTTACGCCTTAAACACGTCCCATTACTTTTAACGCAATCACCCTGCATTATTTATGTGGGCCTGAAAGGGGCCGTGCCCGTCAAGGATACGAAGCTATTTGCGCCGTAATGCTCCACTTTAAACTTTTATCCTGCTTCCCCGATTAGGAATACTGGAGGCCTCGGTGAGGGCAGGGAGTGGGGCAGGGGAAGGGGGTGGGTTGGGGTTGGGGGGAGCGAGAGGCCTTCAGTATCAAAGAGGAAGAAGGTAGTCTGGAGACCTTCAGCCCTCCACAAATAACGTAATGATGAGGCCTGAAGGCTCTCCTGCATGGTGAGTACCCTCCGCCAGAAGGCATTGGTCGTCTGATCCTCCTCATTCCCACGATGTGAACAGGGCCCGTAATGAGACCGGGCACACAGATTCAGCTCATAGTTCACTCCTGGGTCATTATCTGGAACATTGCATCCAAACAGACCTGTCTCATTTGAATGTGCTCTCCTTTATTTCTGTTGCCCCTGTGCCTTTTTGTAACATAATTTATGGGTGCATGCTTGAGGAGAGGGTTGGGTGGTAGAGCTCTTCAGATTAAATTAGAAAGTGAAGTGAGGGTTGAGAGAGTTAAGGCTTATTTAAGGGTCCTTATTTTGTTTCCAAAACAATTCAACTTCCTCCACAAAATAATGATCATTCCGTATATAGTTAGGGGTTCGGAATTAATTCTGGGGCAAATTACAAACAAACAAAAAAGCAGCAGTAAATGAGTCCTGGTGGGTATTTTTACTGTCTGAGAGAAGAAAAAGTGTAATTATGTAATTATGTATGTAATTAGCTTAGCCTGATTCAAGCAAACACACTGACAAGCACAAGGAGCTGCCATTCACGTATCACCATCTTAACAAGACATTCCATAGTCCTTCTCTTTAGTGTGGTAAGTCACAAATTTGCAGTTGCTACAACATGATGCTCTTACTTTTTTTTTTCTTTTACTTTTTCTTCCTTTGAACAAGGCAATGTACAGTAAATTGTACACTTTGTCAAATCCAAAAAAAAAAAAAGTGATGATGTGATAAAAAATATGCCACATGCACTGATTCCTGTTCCAGGCCTTTTACTGTGATGCTGTGAGCAGAAGATGGCAGTGGCAGCAGTAGGTGCTGTGAGTATTGCTGACTGAGCGGAGCGCATGGTTCAGCTTTCAGGAACTGTTCAGTTAGCGCCAAAGTGGCCCACTGGTTCATGATATCTGTGACTCTGGCATCCTCTGTGTAGGTGTGGTTCTGTTTCATTTTTTAAACTAAACAAAGAAAGACACCTAGTTTATGTGTCTTATTGGGACATATAATGCGATGTTGAAAAGTAACCACAGATAGCAGAAGCGCGCTATAGCATTCGTCTACATTGTTGCTATCGTAGTCCCCTTTGCATTGTTGCATTTTACAGTAAGGGAACATATTAAAGGGATCACAGGCCACCCGGCCTCAATATGAGAAGCTGCAGAATTATGTGAAAATTGGCAGAATTAAGTGGGTGAGTAAATATGAAATGTATATACAATGTTCATCTCAATTTCATCATGAGATGGGTGTGTAAATGCCAATACACTACCGTCAGTCATGCAAATCCCTGAATTTTGACTACATTTACGATAGTTTTATGAGCCTTTGGTGAACAAATATACACACTCACCATGTTCAACTCTCTGTTGAAAGAGAAATATGATAAAAGCTTTCTGATTTAATTTTCATTAGATGACAGTGAATATGAACATGACCAGCTGACTCTCTGACACTGTTTTGCTTGTTTTCTTTTTTCATTTTCCTTGAGTTTTTACTCGTAACTGAGAATAACCCCAAAAGCCTTGTATGCGATGGCCAGGATGAATGTGAAACATTTTAATTTGTTTATTCCTTTGGAACAACCTTGACCTTCAATTTTTTTTTTTCTGTTCCATTTATTAATAGAATGCTTATTTTGTTCTGAGTTTGTCTGTAAAATACAGCAGTCACTGAAATTCACAGCTACCCTTTGTAACATTTTTTTCCCCCAAATACATTCCACCAGTTCATCCAAACTAGTTTCTAGTCTGGTTTTGGTTCTGGTTCTGGTCCCTTAATTTTGTCTGGAGTCTCTTTCTTACCAATGATGCGGATGTGGCTGTAATAGATAACCTCTGCACTACCAGCCCTCTACTCATGTTGTCTCCCAGCTTGTCTCAATCGTAGATGAGCAATCATTCCATTTTCCCTACAAAATAAAAACTGTGACTGAGTGTGTTGCATGTAACAGCCATGTCCCTTTTTGGTTCACACTCTCATCACAGCCAGCATGATTAGACACCACAAAGTCAGGCATCTCACTTTCATGTGGCTCTGAATCACAATGGCAATAAAGACCAAAATAGTATTTTATGCACACCCATGTCTTCTTCTTCCTAGTGTGTAACGTTGTCTATGTTTTAGGAGGAGAAAAAAGAGCTAATTGTGAGCAATGCAAGACTACATTTAGAAGCATTCTTTGAAAAAAAAAAAGGTTCTTGAAATTCTTCAAAAGAGTTTGTATTTTTATATGGATGACGAAATTTAGAACAAGTAACATCAACAACATAAATCCTAAATGAGAATATGAATGTGTTCGCAAGTGTTCACTCACTGATAACAAATGAATGCGCGCCCAATTCTGTTTCTGCATGAGATGAATACTTGATCACAGCAGTTGCATTTTGTGTCTGCATTTAAAAAAAGAAAAGAAAAAAAAAAATTAACACATTCCACAAAGACATACACTTTCCAGTTATGTGGTAAAAAGGGCAGATAACTCATTGATGATTTATGTATTATTTATTTACTTATTTATTTTCAGAGGTCAGGTTGGGTGGTTTCTCCATCTTCAGGCCAGCACGTTTCACAGATGAGTTGAAGGTTGCGTTCCCCTGCCTGTGCGCCGTAGCCTGGAGCCTCGCGGTTTCCCGCGTCTGTGCTCACATGCGCCACCGTGATCCAGCCACCTCATCATGTATGCACAAAAGAACCCTTCACCACAAGCCTTCAGCGCAGGTCCAGGAGCTTCACTACCCACTAGTTCTTTTTTTTTTCCGGATGCCGATAAAGCTTTGTTTTTGTTTTTTTCATCCTATGGTTCCTCAACAGCGATTGGCTCTCATGTGGCATGAAACTTCTCGTTTTCCTGCAGATTCTCAATATCGTTAAGTAAGGATGCTCCTGTCTCTTTCATCGGCTGTTATTGCCCCTTCACATTCTGCACGCGGCAGCAGGCAGCACAGTTTGTGGTGAGAAAGAGAGAGCGAGAGAGAGAGAGAGAGAGAGAGAGAGAGAATGAAAGAGAGAGCGAGAGAGAGAGAGAGAGAGAGAGAGAGATATGAAGGAATCTGGACTGCTCTGCACTACAAAAAAAAAAAAAAAAACTCTTCCTAAATATTTTAAATGAAAGCTCAAACTCTAGTCTTTATGGATTTAAGATCCATTTTCTTAATTGACATATAATTACTACAGTTACTTTTCTCTGATTTAAGTATTATAATTCCTCTTTAAGACAATCGTAAACAGTGAGTCCAAGTTTTAATGATGGTACAGATTACATTAGACTGATCTTGGAAGCTCTTATAATTTACCTACCCGGGTGGGGGAGGGGTTAACATAACACTTAAAAAGTTCATTTTCAACACATTTTCTCAGACTGTAATTGGTCAGGGTAGCATTTCATTCTGTTTCGTAGGGAAGAGAATAAAAACTGCTCCTGTGTGGGGTTTTTCAGTTGTCAGTGAGGCAACACAGAGATGCTTTAACAGGTTTGTTTGTAGTGTTATTGTACAGGTTACTGTTTAATTCATGCAAATATGATGGCTGTTTCATCCTTTTTTCCTCAATCTGCCAACATTTCATTCAGCTCTAGACCTAAGAGTAGATCTCCCTGTGGGAAATACTGGCTTTTTTTTTTTTTTTTTTTTTTTCGCAGGAGAACAGGAGAGAAGAACAGGAGATTGCAGTTGCAGGCATGATGCAAGCCCCATGTCATGACTAGTGTGCCGTTTTGATGCAAATGTAATGATGCTGAGACCTGTGTTCTGAGATATGAAAGAGGAAGAAACGATTCCCAAAAAGACGTTTGAAGTTTTTTTTTTTTTTTTTGAACCACGTTCAAAAAAAATGCTTTTTTATTCATCCAGTAATATTTTGTACTGAGAAAGATGTTCCTTAAAGCAATCAATGCAATATGAATATTAATTACTGAACTAGAGCCATGACTTTCTCCAGTTTTATTTTTTTTTTATTTCAAGCCAACTATTTACTGCAGTTCTTTGATATCGCTATTGTTTGAGTATTTCTCTGCATATAACAGACTATAGTTTGTTTTACTGACTGTATATTCTAGCTCTGTATGTTACAATTTGTCTCAGAGTGACTGTGTGTGTGTGTGTGTGTGTGTGTGTGTGTGTGTGTGTGTGTGTGTGTGTGTGTGTGTGTGTGTGTGTGTGTGTGTGTGTGTGTGTGCATGTGCTCAGTTGGCAGTGGGAAAAAAGCAACGTCCAATCTCTCTACAGAGAACGATATATAAATCCACCCACTATTGTGAAGACATCCCTGTTTCACTGATATTGAATTGTAATCTATCCACCATAGCAGTTTGTCCTTAATTGTGCATTTATTTCAGTCATTTTGATTAATTTAAATATGTTTTACCAAAAAGCAGCATTGTATAAAAATATGTATACAGTGTTTTTCTTACTTCAAGCATCTAATCAACTTACACTGATCTATAATATTTATGAAGTACAATGTGCTTACTTAAATATTATACTCAAAATAAAAATGACACAAAAGACCCCATGGTTTTCCTCATTGGGGTGAGGGGGCATCAGATATGTTCAGATATATCATAAGTACAAACTGTGTACTTATGTATTCATATACTATGCAGTTTCCCGCATTCATGTTGTTGCCATGGCGTAACCTTGGCAACAACAACATGTCTTTGAGCAATCAAAGGAATGGCGGTTACTGAAGGGTTGCTGTTGACTGGAGCACCAGCTGGTGCCGGTGTGCGCTTCTCCAGCACCCAGGCGGGAAGAGTACCCATTGCTCTGTGGAGTGTGTTCTGACGGCCAGAGCCTCACACATCAGAGACAAATATCATTTCCAGGATAGCCTTAAACCCGGAAGGTCGTATTCCCTGGAGCGCTGCTTCACCCTGGCCCAGCAATGTCTGTGAGACTGGAGGGGTTTTCATTCCTGGGCTTGGTTTTAGCGTCGTAGCACCTGCAAGGCTTCTTGACCTGGGGGGGTGCATGGCACATAGGGTAACGCTTGCCTGCTCTTGGGGGGCGTCTTTGCCTGCACGGCCACTAAACCCTGTTACCCACAGGGCCGCACCGCTCTCATCCCAGCCCGGCCATGTGGCCCGTATAAAGGTGTGCACGATTGATCTTGGCAGGCTTCTGCATCCTCACCCTTTTCATTCCAAACCACGCACTGGACTGGCCTGATTGAAATATTCATCGGCTGACTGAACCGATTTAGCTCCCCTACCCTCGCTCTCGGAAGGTTAGCGCTTTAGCGAAGCCTGGGAAGGCTGCTGGACCGGAGGCCTCCAGCATTTCTCAGCAGGAACTCTGCAGCGAATGAGAGTTACTCATACGCTCAGTGGGGTCTGACCTCATAGGAGCAGCTATGGCAACAGGCAGAGTCAAGATTGAAATGTTACAGAAATGTCAGTCTTGCAGGTTTAGACAGTTATATCTGTTTACAGGATCCCCTCTTCTACATTAAGAAGCCCTCTTCCACCTTATAGGAACATTAAAGTCTGTTTAGAGGGTTCCTCCGTGAGAGTCATAAGTAGGCTGTGCATGTTTATACTATTTTTTGCCCTTGATTTTGAGAGATTATGCATGGAAAATAATACATGGTAATGTAAATTAAAGTAAGTTAAATTAAAATCTGTGGCTGCCGAACATATAACAGTGACGATTTGAAACAGTCGTGGTTGCTTAAATGTCTTAATCCAATCAAATAACACGCCATCCAACAGCTCAAGAATGGAAATACCCAATTATATATATTTTACAGGTAATTTATGACACTGTGTTTACTACCAAAATGGTCCATATCATTCTGTTGCTTGCTTCCCTGTTGCTTCCCTGTTGTAACCAGAGCAACAACAAAAAAATGTACATAATTGTATATGGTTAAAGTTTCATACCATTGAGATGCATATGGTGTTCTTTTTTTTCTTTCTTTCTTCTGCTGCTTCTTTTGCTTCTGATTTTCTTCACTCAGAGGTAAATACAAAATGGTGGTAGAAAACAGGGGTTGGAGAATTCAGAACGGAACAATCGCTTGCTGATACAACAGAAGTCAAGTCGAGAATGCAGAGCCTTTTAAGTTAACATACACAGCAGTCCAACAGAAAAAGCTTTCCGTTCCTTTTCATCCTCCCTTTGTGTGTGATTTTGGTGAAAGCAATTATGCGTATGAAAGACCAGGGCTCTCAATACTCAAGCTAAACACAAGGAATCTGCAACAGCAGGAAGGTAGCAAACTTACGTCTGCACTTTTTTTTATCCTTGCTTCCTTTGATTTATGTTGACCATGAAAACTCTACATTACAGTGTGCTGTCAGCATTAGTCTACCCATGATTCTTACTACATATTTCTCATTTTTATGTCTTCTGCTACAGTATTTAGTGCCATTGAGTGAGTAACACTTCCTATAAATGGCAGTGAATAATAATGGTGTAATACCTTCATGAGCTAAGCACAGTGTCTTGATAATAATTACATGTCATAATCTGGCTGGCCCTAGCACTGAGAAAAGGCTCTCCCAGACTCTCTGTTTCAGGAAAGACCTGGATCAATTCACTACCTATATGCAAATTTAATATGGCCAGCCAAATTAAACATTTGAGTCATTTACCAGCCAAATACAACATGCAGCTGGACCTGGTAACCATACAAGTGACAATACAATTACTTCAAACATGTCTTGGCAATTTCACTCAGAGCGGGAGAGACATTAAACAAATTATTGTAATCTATGTCAGTCAGTATAAGATTCATTATATTTTCAAATGTTCTGAGCAGTTTTCATGCACATTCAATGTAGTTCTTTAGAAACACCTTATATTAAAACTGTTGCCAGAATTTTAGTCAACCATAGAAACGTTTTTTTTCCATATATACTGCATTCATATTAAGTCATTTTTTTAACTGTTATGTGAAGTTATATTGTGTCTAGTTATACAAGGGGACACTCAGTGAGGCAATTCATCAATTTAGCCTATTGTGTAGTTTGGTATTTAAGTATCTAAGCATACTCTCACCACACACTCATATAAAAACATAACCACATGGAGGCATTGGTGCCCGGGAAATGTTGACAAATGTGAAACGATAAAATGCATTTTGGAGGATAGCGACAAACGGCGATTCACATAACTTTAAATGCAAACCATATCGATCGAATAAATGGCTGAAAATGAGTTTGTTTGTTGTTGCTGAGTACACCAATAAAGCTGAATGAATATGTTTTGAAGCTTAAGCACATTGATTGATGCATCAAAGGCTTAGGCAGGCTTCTAATGTCTCAACATTAAAAGTAAATTGAGAAAAGCTGGAAATAAAAAATCGATGGCTTCCCTCTCCCTTACCCCCAAACACTTTTATCTTGTAGTTGGTGTTCAGAGCTAACAGCCCTGTTTCTCCATCTTCCTTAACTCTGAGAGTCTGTTAGTTTTCCAATACGCCCTGCTTCCCTCAGCTTGAAACAAGACGCAGAATCACACTGTAGACGGGGCTAACAAAGAGAAAGAATCCATTCCACAAACCACTTAAGAAATAAGCATAAAACAGCTGGACAGGAATGCTGAACAATACGTCAGTGGGAAGT
This sequence comes from Albula goreensis, assembly GCA_022829145.1. Taxonomy (NCBI): domain Eukaryota; kingdom Metazoa; phylum Chordata; class Actinopteri; order Albuliformes; family Albulidae; genus Albula; species Albula goreensis. The sequence continues at coordinate 5,925,492 of CM040756.1, forward strand.
GTGCTGAAGGCCTCCTGCAGGACTCCATGGCTGTTTGTCCCAAATAAAAAGTAATGGTTTTAAGGGACGGTACCATGTTATATACTGCCGGATAGATGTTGGATGCCCGTGCAGTGCAATCACATTAAGTGAATTATACGAGGGGCGCCGGGAAGAAAACTTGCCCGAGGCTTTACCGACAAGGTGATGAGACTCAGATTAACTCGGCTCACGAGCAGAGTGAGTCGGTCATCGCTCCAAACCCAGAGATACGTGACAATGGAATCCTGCCCAGCTTATCCTCCATATAATCACTAGGAACATACCGTGGAACAAGGGTTTTAGATTCTCTCTGTCACTCAAGAGTCCGTGCATCGTTATTAGGACTGTCAGTAGGACCTGAATGAACTGCTGATTGAAGTGGCATCACCTGCAGACACTGTAGCTCGCTGCAGAACGGCCCTGTCCTGAGACAGCCAACACCCAAAGCTGATTTAAGAACATACAAGTATGTTGAGAGCATCTCTGTACATCATGAACTCAGAGATCATAAGCGCTGTTTGGCTTGCTTTGTAAGGAAAGACATTTATTCATTTCATCTCAAATGAATTTTCTGGTGGAACCAGAATGTGGTGTATGTGAATCCATATACATGTGGTTTTCACTCCTGGTCCTGGGGGCTGCAGAGTATACTGGTTTTTGTGGTTACAGTTAAAACAGTTTATCACACAGCTGACTCACCTCTCACGGTTCCTCATCCTGTACTGGTTGTGGAATTCCCCATGGATACAAAAAAAGAGGGAAAATATACTCATATAATTACAATCAACATCACAATGATGTCATCATGTGAAAAAAAAATCTAATAACAGCCAGTCAATGTGTGACATATAAAACGTATGTGGGACATCCCATAATTTTTATTTAGCAAAGTTCCAATTTAGTATTTATTTAGTAAGTGCCAATTAATTAAATGCATTGCATTTTGATGAATGAATAAATAAATAAATGAATCAAGAATAGTCAATAAATAAGTGCCATGTGGTTTAGGATGCCCCTTGGTTTGCGTGATGCCGGCACATGTATAACTAGCAGGCTGAAGCACAGAAGCTCTTACAGACGCACTGCTGTGGTGTACCCTGAGCTGGAGAGGCCCCCCACATGCTGCAGAACAGATGGTGTACAGGTCTCCAAAGAGGAGCCCACAGTTTCTTCCCGAGCACCTTGCAATTTCTCACACCGGAGGGCTGTGGGATTCCCGCATCTTCTACCATCCTTACGCTCAGCCCCGTGGCTCCAGGTTCCCCCACTGGGGGCAGTGGTGAGCCACATTAGACACACTTGCTTTCAACCCTGCCCTTCGGTCCCACCCTCGAGACATACCTTTTACATTTTCTCCGGTCGTCAGTCCTCATGAGAATAAAGCCAACACCTCCAATTGAAATGCTGGTTTGATACATCTTAAACTTGTTTGATCAAGTAGTACACATTTCTATAAAGTGACAAGTCTTGTACAAAACAGGGTGTTGCAGTAGCTGGTTTGGAAGAGCCACGGGGTCTGCTACCTTTAGTTTCACCTTCAAATTGGAGCCTCTTCTCCATAACTCAACATATGAGGTGAGTTATCATGTGACAAGTTACTTTAATCAATCAATTAAGTGCTGGAGAGCAGCTGAACATGTTTTCCAATGATGATGTTTTTCAGTACACTTGGCCCAGGCACTGGATTTTGCAGTGTCAGAGCAGCTGGTGAAGAATTTGTATGCTCTGATATTTTGTTGGCCTGCATTGTCTGGAGCCAGATCACAGTTCCTCTCATGTGCAGAGGTATCCCGTTACAAGTTGTAAGTAAGCGTTTTCTCTCTCTCTCTCTCTCTCTCTCTCTCTCTCTATTCCTCTCTGCCTATCTCTCTGAATCCTGGCACCTCTTCTATATTCATATTCATGTGGTTCAAAATTCACAGAAAGTAAAGGAGATAGCATGCATGAGGAACTGCATCCGCACACAAGCGGAGATGACAGTACATAGAAAACAGAAAGGTTAAATTGGAAGGAAATAGGGAGCAAGACCTTGTAATGCTGATTTTGAGGATGATGAAAAACAGGACTCAGTCTGAGTAAATCTCAAAGCAAACAATTTTGAATATTTTAATAATCTGTGGGGAGTTAAAGAAATCCCACGTACATGCCAGGATTATTTGTCATCTCTTAAGACCTAAGCATACGGACTTATATTATACATTGTTGAAACAATTGTTCGACAATCAGATCAAATAATTCATTTTTTTCTCATCTGGAAGAAGCCAAAGACCAATAAATATCCTGTGTGTTACTTCTTCAGTTCCGTTCAAAATTCTCTCTCTCTCTCCCTCTCTCTCTCTATCTATCTCTCTCTCTCTCTCTCTCTTTCTCTCTCTCCCTCTCTCTCTCTTTCTCTCTCTCTCTCTCTCTATATATATATGTGTGTGTGTGTGTGTGTGTGTCTGTGTCTGTGTGTGTGTGTGTGTGTGTGTGTGTGTGTGTGTGTGTGTGTGTGTGTGTGTGTGTGTGTGTGTGAGAGAGAGTGCATGTGTGTGTGTGTGTGTGTGTATTTGTGTGTGTGAGTGTGTGTGTGTGTCTCTTAAATGTATTTATATCTCATTGATTGACTCACCGTTTATGACATCTTTTGCAGGGATATGCACAATTCGCATTCCGTTACCCCTCAACTGAACACTTGAATCAGACTCACGGTTTTCCGTTGAAGCCTTAAGGATTCCCCAGCCACACTGCAGCTGCAGTGCCAGGTATAATGCAAAGAGAAAGGCAACAAGGATAGACGGGCGCCTGGCGTATCAACTGCTGACATGAACTTCTCTGTAACCGATTTCATTTTGATATGAAAGACATGGGTTGCGGGGTTTATAATGTAGAGGGTAATGGGAGGCCGGGGGCTGTGGAGCTGTGCAGGGAATGAGATTGCAGAACTGGGAGAGCCAGAGCTGCTCAGCCCACTGATGAGGACCGCCTGGAGCAAGGCCAGAAAGATTCAGAAAGCTCTTTGAGAAATCCATATCTCCAAGGATCCTGGGATCTGAGGAGGAAATCTATTTTAGATCGCCGGCTCGGCAAAAACTCCCATAACCCACCTGGATATATAAGTGGTCTCTCTGTGTTTGTTATCAGGGGGTGAGAACTTGACACACCAAACTTATTTTGGTTTCGTTGGACCCAGAGATGAGAAAAGCACCTAATATGAAAGTTACCAAAAATCATGTTAAAGTTTTTTTTTGCTTTCTCTCGTTGTAACTACACAAACATCTTCACTCATTTTTGTACAGATTGCACAGTACTCCGGTACTTAACACATATTGAATTACTTTGCAGTTTGTGAAATAATTCACAAAAGATATTGGAGTATTTTAAGATATGCAGTTATTTACATCATCTTTTGCCTCAAGCAACAAAGTAACTATTAGTTTTATTTGCACTTAATGAGAAGAGGATCTAATGGCATATATGAGTTTACTTCTGGATTTTTTCAGTCCTTGGGTTAGTAGAGACCACCTCTTGCATTCTTAACAATGGGTCGATATCATTTTACGGCATGTACTTTGCTTTAATTGATAAGGGAACATGAACTAACCCAATCAATGACAGCAGAGAGGAGATGAGACACTCCTCAGCAATTTGCCCTGAAATGTCACATTGACAAATGTGTTTGAAAACTAATTCATAAAATGCATGCCCTTGATTTATTAAAACAAAAAGTAGTTTTGAACTGTATACGTACATATTAGTATGACTCTCTTACATAGTCATTATGTATATCATGTTATTGAAAGTCAAACACATGGAATATAACAAGATAATTACAAAGATTCAATCAAAACTGAACTGTTGCCTTATTCATAAACCTATTTTTGACCCCCATTTTTTTTTTTTTTTATTGAGTTGCTTGTCTCAGTCTCAACTTTTGACTGAGATTTGACTTCAGTTCTGGATATTACTGCAGATTTAGACTGTTATTGACAGTTATGTCTGCTCCACGCTGCAGTAAAACAGTGGAACATATGTGATAAACCATACATTCCCACCTGAGCCCACATCTCAGCACACACCTCTACACTACTACTGTTAGTAAATAGGTAAACTCTCAAAATGAGTAAAAACAGCCATGTTCTTAATGAAGAGACAGATCCCATGTTCACAGTTGAAGACGGATACTTTAATTACACAGCCGGCCGCAGGAACATAAGCAAAATGGAGCAAAATGTTCAATGATTACAATGTGTGGTGAACATTTATACAGTTAATGGAAGGACATTAGCATGTGATGGCCAGGTAGCCCCAGGAAGTGAGGTCCATTCCCCCAGACGGCAGGTTACAGGTTGTCAACAGGAGGCGCCATTTGGCTTTGGTTGGATGCGGTTGATGGTTGGTTGGATATCCCTTTGTACTTCTGATACACATTCTCATACACTGTGCCGCTCCTCAGAAATGTCTCCCAACATAAACATCCGTGTATTGTCATGTATCTACCTCCTTTTTCCTTGAGTAGTTTTTTTTCCCAACAATGGATATTTTTTGGTTTAATCATGAGGCATAAATTGTGAAAATGGCACATGCCTATTGAAATATGTACCCATTCACCCAGGTATGCATACAATATCTGGTACAAAACGTACATATCTGGCTTGTATCTTCCAGATTTCAATAATACTCACCCTTACATTGTATCACAAATTAATTGCAAGTGTTTGTTTTATTTTTCATCTACAGAAACACAATCTTGTAAGGTCAGAAATAATCAAAATCACATTGAACAATCCGCGTGAATGATTAAAAAGAAGAATATATTTTTTTTTTTCAGAATGAAAATTGATTGAATCATGGCCTATTCTTTGGAGCTGAATAACTAATTGTTCTGCATTGCAAGTCCTCCCATCCATAACCCTTAAAAACCGTGCTGCAGACCGAACAAAACAAACCCTGCATAGCCTATTAGAGCTAATAAAACAATGTGTGTCTGTGTCTGCTGAATCAATCCAAACCTGTCTCTCTTTGATTATTGCAGGTATACATATTTAACTGAGAAAATGAATGGAATTTCTTCAAGGATGGAGAATATAAACTCAGGCAGTCTGTGCCATTAGCTACACAGAATATTAGATATAACATCACAAAGTTTACTTTACCTTCCAAAATTATTCATGCCAAAAAAGAAACATCATGTGAGTCCCTGGTTCAGAATACTCAATGCAGCTGTGTCATTATTATTGCATAGTGGCTGCAATGCAAAATATTGTTAAATTACACCTGTTTATGTCTATTATAAAGTTCAGATTTACCATTCACAACAGCTGCAGCGGCATAAAATATAGATGAGGGAATAAATATACACATAAGCTGCACTGAGAACAATGCATGATTGAAACTGAGAGGGAAATATAGACCATTATTCCCCATCGGTCCCTGTGGGTAGCATTATTTTTAAAACAGTTTTGAGAAAGTAATTATGTGGCATGACAGACATTTCAGGACTCCACGTCAAGTAAACGGGCCGCATTTGAATATGAAAAGCGGCACTGATGGACTGCAGCATTTAGCATCCAATAAAAATCCAGTTGCACCTGTGTCAGGCAGTCTGCAACATCATAAATCGATAAAGAGTCGTTAACATTTCATGCTAATTTGCAGTATCTGTCTGTACACGCAGAACTAAAACACGGAAGTATATGCATGTGTCAAATTTGCATTTAGTAAGATAGTTGATTGTGCATGTTTCTGTATCATATGTGTAATAAGCTTTCTAATTGGCATTAAATGCTTCTGTTAGAATCCAGATAGCTTAAAGCAAGAACAAGTTGGGATGATTATGTGTAAATGCTACTATACACAAGCATTTGTGCCTCATTTTTGTGCTTTGCAAAATTCTGGGTTTTGGGGGCAAATAATGAATGATTACCACAGTAACTTGCAAATATTTCCTGTCTGGAGAGTGCAGAAATGAAGTGCCAGACTGGAGGGTTTTTCCTTCAAGAAGGACCTCCCTATAATGGACCTCCCTATAATGAATCTGATCTTTTCAGACCTGCATATACTCTGAGAAGATATTCATAGCCTGTCTTTGCATGCATTACTGGATGGTTTGATATGGCCTTCATGTTCGGCAATGAAATCATCAGAGCTGATGAAGCGTTTGCCATTAAAAAGTGTCTCGCTGATGCCGCCATAAATTTACCAATGCCCAGGTATTGTCTTTTTTTTTTTTTTTTTTTTTTGCTTGTGTGTGACTCAATCAATTAGCCCTAACAGCCAGAGAAAATGGTGCGATGAAACTTAAGCCCAGGTCTTCCCGCAGCCGTCCCCCCTGTGGCAGGGTCTCAAAAGAGCTCATTACTCCAGGTAAGCCAGACTTCTGGGGCCGGCAGTTTCACTGACACGCCAGTTCCAAGTGATGTGCCTCCCATTATCCTGCAAACAGACTTGAATGAGAATATTATATGAAATTCCTCTTGTCCGGGGACTGCTTAATGAGAGTGCGGAGCTGTTGTGAAGAAGGGAATTCATCAGGATACATCATTAGGTTTTTATTTGGAGTTTAAGAGCTAAAGAACTCGGCAGAAACTGCAAGCCTGAGCTAGGCCATGCAGGCCAGGGGCGTCACGGCCTCACCTTGCGCAGTTCTGGAGTTCATCCAATGACTGCGAGCTAGGTGGCAGTCAGTTCCGTGGCCAGGAACTGTTACATCTACACCTCAGGTGAGAATTTAACCTCAGTCAGCTCTATAAAACCCTCAATGCAACGTACCCTCAATGCATCGATGCTGTGCTGGGGATTCTGGGTAATGGAGAGGAATCAATTTGAGACAGCTGGGGAAGTGTAAAATAGAGAATGTGACCCCCAAAGAACCCCCTTCGCTCCCCCAACTCCTCAACCCCCAAAAAGTGCAGTTAGCCCAAGTTATCCTGCTTTGATGAAACTGTAATGGGAGGATGGCAGGAAGCAGATAAATGCTGAGGTCTGATATAGTAAAAGGTTCATCGCACAGAAGTGACCTTTCACATTTGACCTTTGATCCATGGCATGATGCCCTGCAAAGCTGTGCCAGGAAGAGGGAACCCTGTTTGTTCAGAGGTCTCAGATCCTGTAGAAGGGTGATGAGAAAAGGAGAAGACAACAACAAAAAAAATTCAATGTTATAACAACAAGCTCTCCTAAATCCCCCTGAGAGCCTGCAGCTTGTGTGACTGTGTGTACAATAACCAACAGAAAGGCACTGTCACCTGCTTCAAAAACAATATGTAGACACTGCTAGATATTTTAAAGTTTAAATTGTTACTGTGGACACGTGAGAAGGGAAAGGAACAAGACGCTAGCGTATTGAATGGATGGTGAGATTGTCAGTTCACTGGGCAGGGAATCCATCCAAACACACGCCAAGGCATTAATCTGAGACCACGTCACCTATGCCTTATTCTACCGCACTTTTGCACAGAAACAATGCAGCCGATCCAGGGTCATCATTCCAAGTCTATATCATCATTGTTGCGTGAAGACAACTGGATCCAAGAGGGTTCAAATCTTCCTTGGTGTGACATCAGTTATTGCATATGTGAAATAATGCGCGAATACTGCCAAAAAACTTGATTTTGTTAATTTCATTTTTTTTTTGAAATATGAGGAATGCATGTTAAAGTAAAGCATATGCATATTAATGGCAACAAAAACAACTAATAACCACTCAATATAGTGGTTACAGCCATTAGCCAATAGCTAACCACTCAATACAGTGGTTATAGCCATTAGCCAATAGCTAACCACTCAATACAGTGGTTATAGCCATTAGCCAATAGCTAACCACTCAATACAGTGGTTATAGCCATTAGCCAATAGCTAACCACTCAATATAGTGGTTATAGCCATTAGCCAATAGCTAACCACTCAATATAGTGGTTATAGCCATTAGCCAATTGCTAACCACTCAATATAGTGGTTATAGCCATTAGCCAATAGCTATTGGGCATTGTATATTGGGAGAAAATACAGATGATTTTTTTTAAAATCCAGGATACCAACCGAAAAACACAAGGGGTGATGGGTAAACACAACACAATAACAGACAGATGTAGGGGTGTGTATATCTATGGTCCAGAAGGACCTTGTGCAATGTATAATAACATAAAACAAGAATGAGTGTCTTTCTGCTCTCTCTCTCTCTCTCTCTCTCTCTCTCTCTCTCTCTCTCTCTCTCTCTCTCTCTCTCTCTGCATGTGAGAGTTCCTACAGCTGTGTGCTTTTGCTTATTCGTCAGTGTTTATATGCATTTTTGTTTGTGTAGCCAAGCATATTGCCTTATAAATCAATGTCTTTCAAAATAACCATAATTATATTTCATACCTCACTGGTATCATGAGAGCCATATTGTTTTTCATACCATTATTCGTCATGCAACAGGGTTAGTGAACAACATTTACTTTCACAGGAATAAATAAATGTTGATTCATTCTACTTTATGTCCTCTAGTAGCAATGAATGAGTTGCTTGTATGTATGTGTGTTGAGTATTACCTCTGTGATGTATTATGTTTATTATTATTGTTATGTTCAAAGCAAGTTGAGCTGAAGTTCACACCGTCGACTATGTGGGGTATGCCGACCACGTGGGTTACTCTCTAAAACTGAAAAAAAACTGAAAAAAAAAGAAATTAAAACAGTTTTTAAATTACTGAAAAAGGTAAGTCAAAGTTAGGGACGAATTTTGATTTAATGACATTGTAAATACAAAAAATAATTACGGCTTATATTTTATATGATGAGATAAATTTTCATGATGTTCATAAATCAGACAAAACAATTTCTTCACAGTGGGGGGCTGGGGGGGGGGGGATCTGGCTACTGATTTCGTAGTTTCCTTAATTTATTACCATACAATTTCACACCTGTAACTTCGTTTATAAACACAGGCACATGCTCTCTCCGCCCTGCTTTGACGTCATGAGGGTTAAGCAGCATGATTACATAAAAAAGGCTATTTAAATGATAATAAGTTGTACATTTGGGAGCAACTACTTAATTACATATAGTTCACCTGTTATAATGGATTTGAAAATAGTTTATTCATAATTCACCTTCTATACCGCACTGTGGAGTTCTGAAACATCAACATTAATTTGTGCGTATTAACCTTTTCACACTTCAATAAAAATGCATTTCAGAACCACAGCAGCATAAACAACAACGTCAACAACACTGTTAATAGTAAAATAATAAATACACAATATGATTAAGTTATATAAGCGGACATCGGTTCTGTGGTCCAAGTAGAAACCATCAGCACAGAAAACTCTTAAGAGTCCAGACTATGGTGATCCAAGGACATAGAATAAGGGGTTCCAGTTTCAACAAATTCTCAATTTTCAGTAAATGGAAAAATATGATAAAATCCCACAATGCAACAACACCACATCATCACCATATTATCAATTATTAAATTTGACGTGATGAAGTAAGCTACATACCAGCTGAAGGATTTTCATTATGAGAAAAATGGTAATTTTACACATACTTTCACTCTCATCTATTTAACAAAGTGATTTGGTTGTGGATATATCACTCCGTCCATACGCTTTGAGAAAGTGAAGTAAATGTATTCATTTGTTTACTTTATTTAATTTTACAACAGAGGGAAACTGGGCTAGAAATCGAGTATGCACCGCACACCACACATTTTTTTTTTAAATTTGTTTAGGTAAGTCATGACAACTTTGTGAGAAAAATCCCTTGTACACCTTGATAAAAGACATAAGCAGATAGGAGGATACAGGCAATTCAGGTAATTTAGCGAAAAAGTAAAACATCAATGGCATGAACATTTGTGTGTGTGTGTGTGTGTGTGTGTGTGTGTGTGTGTGTGTGTGTGTGTGTGTGCACTTGTGTGCACTTGTGTGCGTGTGTGCATGTGCGTGTGCGTGTGCGTGTGCGTGTACTTGTGCATGTGTGTGTGCATGTGCATGTGTGTGTGTGTGTGTGTTTGTAGATGGGGTGGGGAGGGGGAGGGGGGGTATACATGTGCATACTTGTGAATTTGCGTATGTGTATTAGTGTGATTAATCTAAAGAACTAAATCTAAAATAGTTCCATTACTTTTAACTATATATATATATATATATATATATATATATATATATAAACTATATTTTTTTCCTTCTTTCCTCGAGTAAGTGTCAAACTTTCAACTCCTTCACTTCCAGCCTATTTTTTGACCTACAGTGACATTGGGGATGAAAGATTTTTTACAATAATAACCATTTTAATATTAATGTTTGTTACAAAGGAAATGTGTCCCAGCAGGGAAGCGTTTAAAAGTCTTAATGGGGTGAATTAGAATAAAACCCCAGGGAAGGAATAGCTCTCTGATACAAATCATTAATATTGAACATTTAAGGATCATGCAGTGTCTTTGGCTTTCCTATGTTCTAAAAAAGAACTTTACTTATTTATTTCATTATTTAGTTATGTAGTTAGTCCTTCATTTATTATTTTAAGTCCTGTATTTATTTATTCATTCTTTGTGTGTGTGTGTGTGTGTGTGTGTGTGTGTGTGTGTGTGTGTGTGTGTGTGTGTGTGTGTGTGTGTGTGTGTGTGTGTGTGTGTGTAGTTGGTGTACACCGGCACCATTGATGATGCATGTAATAGCGCTGTGTTTGATCAGGGCCAACTGTGGTTTGAGCCGTCTCCGATGGGGGCCAGGGGAGAGAGCGCATTTCATTAATGCTGAACTCTTAATTACGGAATGAAATTTGATATCGGGGGGATCATTTGAGACCCCCAGAAAAATGAGGACTCTCAATATCAGTGCTAAAGAAGGGGAAGTGAGGCCCTGCTATGTGGATGATGGGGAAGTGAGCCTGATGATTTCGGAAAATACGGCCTGCTGCGCTAGCATAGCCTGGGGTGCGAGCAAAATTACTGTTTGCTCTCACCGAATCACAAAAGGCAGTCTCATTCAAACAGCGTAGTTACGGCCATGATAATTGTGGCCCTGCTGCTGGTGACCCAACATTATAAAAGTGACAGTGAAATGATGAAAAAGCACATTGCATACTGACTGCTTTTTATGTGTTACAGACAGTTAAGAGAAAAGTTCTTTATATGTTGTCTGAATACCCTCAAAATGTGTGAACTCTCATATACAGTGATTAATGACAACATTTCATATTCATTTGCAGTTAACACAATCAGAGAATAGATGACCCTTCCCTTGCATGTCCATACCAGAGGACAATATGTAAAATACTATAGTTGTTAATTAATAGTTGCTAATTCTGGGCAAGGCCTTACATTTTAACATTGAAAAGACACTTTAAGTGTCCACAGCTGTACAGGCCTGCAGTATGGGCCTATGTCTATTATTTCCTCCATTGATTTAATTAATTAAAAGTTTCCACATTTTAACCAATAATGTTATAGACATAATTAAAAATAATTACAATGTACTTGAAAATTTAGAAGATTTTATCTATTTATTTGTGTGTGCATGCTTGTGTGTGTTTGTACGTTCATTTATTTTTGTGTTTGCTATGTGTGTGTGTGTGTGTGTGTGTGTGTGCGTGCCTGTCCATGCACGTTTATCTGTGCGGCTGTTTCTGTGTGGGAAGTGTTATTGACAATAAGTCACTAACAAACAAAACAAGTAATTAACTCAAATTCGCGCTCCTCCAAAAGTATCCTCAGAGGAAGGCAAAAACAATCCCCCGATAGAGTCTGCACCTTCCAGCTGGCCACCAGCAAAGCTGTTTATCTCGCTAATAAAGCACAATCACAGTGGGAATGAGCGATGGCTGCTCCCTAACTGATGGGAAACACATTTTCATGTGTTTGAACATGGTTGCCTTAGGGGACGCAATGTGTGATGCTTGTGTGTAATGAAACAGAGGGACTGAACAGTATTTAGTCATAGAGGGAAAGAGAAAGAGAGAGAGAGAGAGAGAGAGAGAGAGAGAGAGAGAGAGAGAGAGATACTGTCTACTATAAGAAAGACATTAAGACAGTAGCTATTTTCCTGTCCAATATGTGATTTGATTTGGATTTGAGATCAAAAGATGAATATAACACAATGTGCAGACGATCCATTTTTATTTCATGGTATTTACATGGATAAATGTTTTACCACTTTACAAAAATAGCCACATTTAAGTTTAGATACTCATGTGAAAAATTAAGATATAGCAAGTATGAAGCAAAAATAACAAACTTCCCTTTACCTTACCTTACATAAAAAATAATGTTTTTTTTTTTGGAGGGGAATGTATGTAAATCTGCTGAAACTTATAGAGAAGATCTTCAAACTGATGGTCAATTACCACTACTGCCAAATCACATGCCTCTTGGGGGAGGGCATGAAATATGAAACTACCCCAACAAACTCCCCCAGAATCTCCAGCTACCAATCAGATTGCAGGAAGACGTGGCTAGGAACAAATATAAAATAACCAATCAAGATGGTCTTATCCATGGTCGCATTTCAGGAACCAGATCCTAACCAGTCCACGTCTGACCAGTTCAAAAATGACCACCCACCACAGACCACAGATCTACATAATCTACATATGTCATACTAAGAGCGGGAACAGAGGCAAACACAGATTACAGAAACATCAAACAAAACTATATAATTGAAGCACTAGAACATTCAGAGACAATGAAACAAAGGGTTCCACAATAACAGGGGGTGAACAAAAGAAAGACATTCCATTACCAAATGATCTGCCCTTTGCCTGGCAGAGATCAAAACCCAATTTGCAAAGAAGAGAACAAAGAATGCTGTCTTTGTAATATGAAAGACTGTCTGATTTAATCTGAACGTATAATCTAGCTCCGCTGAGACGCGGACGTTTGAGCTCAAACCATGTTGGGAGTGCAGTGAAACTCAGTCAGGGCTCCACGTAAAACTATTCTGATTGATAGTGGAAGGGACTCTCCAGAGATGCTTGGAGGTGAAGCATTATGTAAAAAGTTTCATATTGACAGCTCTCAGACGAAACCGCTTTCCCTGTTTGATACCCCCGTCCTGTGGGACCAAAGTGGATTTCTCGGGGGTGTAAGCTAATTTCATAAATAAAAGCAGAACAACATTAGCTTTCATTCAGAGTGACAGAAATCAGCGCAGCCTCCACATTTCTCTGTTAACACCTTCTCTCCTCCTCCTGTCCTTTAAGTATAACTTGATCCATCTTACATAGAATGAAATATTTATTACTCAGCGGTGTATCTCTGCTGATTCCTCCAGTGAGTACTTTCACCGAAAATCGAAACCTTGAGAACCATATCACAGGACTGTATCATTTATTGAATTTAATTACACTGGTGGGGCAGTTTTCACTGTCAATCTGCTTTTCAGAGAAAGACAAATAAAGGAAGCAAATACAAATAAGCAGACCTTTTCCCCCAAAATGTTTACCCCCCAGGCACTGTGCTAACTGCTGGGAGCGCTTTAGAAACCACGAGCACAACTGTGAGAAACACTGCAGATCACAAGCTCACAAATATGACTGTCTTCCCTGTGGGTGCCATGACAACTGACAATGCACAAGGGAGGAGAAAAAAATAATCTGAAAAGAACTGGACAATATTCAAATAAAGTCTTACAGTAGTTTTGTTTCCTTATGTCATTTCTCAATATATGTTTGAAGCTACAATGTAGCAGCAATGCACTTTGTCAACATTCATACAAAGAAAAAAAAATAGATTTATTGTGTTTTTTTTTGTTATGTTTTTTTATTTTTTATGATAAAAGTCAAACAAAAATATAATTATGAATCGAATACAAGTGTGGCTTCAGTCCATTTTAATTCAGGTCTGTTTATGTTACAGAACCCCATTGTGACCCATCATTGGAGGGTGTGGAGGCACAGTGTCTCAGAGTGGATACATTTTATCTGCCCATTCCACACGATCCATTTAACAACACCCTTGATCTAATCACAATCAGCCAATTAAGGGAAGGATGCTAATGCTCGCGCAGCCCTGTATGGGGGCATGCATGAGGAGCGGGCGTATTTTCCATCACAGCCCACAGGGAAACCCATTCTGTAATATAATATTTAATAAAAATGCATCCCCCATTCCCCCACCTGAGCTGAAATTGAGCTATTTCATAAACCCTACTGCAAACCTCTCGTGCCTTCACTTATTTCCAATATGGGCTGAGAAACACATATGGAGTTAATATGAGCTCAGTTCACAAAGCGGAATGGGATTAGCCGGCTAGGGGAGATTGCAGGAGAGTTATGAGACGAACTCACCCACTATTATACCCTGGCTGAGCCAATGTAATCCTTACCCCCATGATAGTGCGCCCCCTACTGGCTCACGGACATCTCTTGCAATCGCGTTTTAGGTTTTCCAGTTGGTCTTGCATCCATTTTGTAACCTAGCTCAACGGTGTGATATATCTAGTTTCAGCTTTGAATTATGGGAGACGACAAGATCAAGATCAATAAAAATCAAAAATCGATAAAGGCTCTTCCCACAAGTACACGCTGGATCCTGTATACATTCTTCCGCACGATGGCTTGGTCATCGGTCTACATTGGCAGGAAACAGTCAGTCAATTTAAACACAGGCAGATTTTAACCCAAGGGCGGGGGTCAGTCAGGCAGGGTTCCTTGTGGATCACATTGTGTTAATCGACCCCAGTGACACAACAGGAACACAGTCTATGAACTGTCATTAGTTGGCAGTTCAGCTCTCCTCAAACCAATGCTACCTTATTTTGTGTAGCCTGTGATGTGTAAAATTGTGACCGGCTCACAGGTACGTACATACATACATACATACATACATACACTTCAGCTGCTGTTGGTCCACAAATGATCCCCAAAACAGATGGAAATGATATGCAGTTGCATCATATACCATAATATGGGCGTCATCATTTAAGTAAGTATTTCACTCCACTGTCACCTAGTAACATACTCTCCTATTACCTAAAGAAACCAACAGAATGTGGAGGAGGGAGAACAGAGCATGGCTCTGAATTTAAGACTGAACATGTATATTTTGTAATTCAACCAACGTGGTGGCACCAAAGTCTTTTTCATCTTGCCAATGTATTAATTAGAGAATAAACTCAAGTACAAAAAGAACAAGAGTATTGCTTTCTTGTTGCATCAGTGTTATGGAAGGGTTTTTTTTTTTGTTGTTGTTTATTTATTTATTCATGTACTTTCTCAGATCCTGCTTCATACAGACCGCTCCTGCCAATCATGCCTGTTCAAAAAGATGCAAGCCACTGTCAATGTCTAGGGGCTTTGACCAGCCAGGCCTGTAAATGCTCCGTTATCAATTCATATTTCATATCACCGAGTAACCTATTCTTCTGTCGGATCCGTTCTGAGGAATCCCACTGTTCTTCGTCTCGTTAGATGTTCCTGTGATTAAAGTGATTCCAATGAAAGGGAATGGAGAGTGAAAAGATCACCTAAAAACAGGTAATGAACAAAAAGGAGGTGGAAAAGGCAATGTATTATCACTTAAAAGGGTGCTGGAGCAGCACCGTGTTTTGATTTAACTTGGTTTCGATGTCAGGCTGAAAATTGCGTCTGCATACCTGTACACATTAGCACGATTGAAACTAATGCCGTAACTACACTTTTTTTTTCTGATGCTGTTTTTCTCTCTTCTGCTGTCATAGCCTTAGACTAACATGGGGTAGTCCAAGTTCAGTCCTGCATACCTATCAACCCTGAGGCTTTCAGATTCTCTTTCAAAGAGCACAACTTTTAGACTTTAGCTGAGGGTTTAATTAGCTCTTTAGCTATTACTACTTGAGGCTGTGTTTTGAAGATGTCAGTGCATCACAAGTACTGACTGTGGACAGCTCTGCCCTAGACACTATTTATTTTAAAAAATCAACTTTTTTGTTTATTTTTCATAATGACGAGAGACCTGTTCAGGTATAAATGGGGAAAAAGTGAAACCATTTTGAAAGTAGGCAAGTACATAAACACAATGGACCACATTTATCAATATTTTCCAAAAAAAAATGTGTGTAAATTTATGCGTCAACGGGATACAAACTAACGAATTCCACTGGATTTATCAAACGCGTGTAGACACAGCATTTGTTCATATCCTCGTACGTATGTTGATAAATACCAATCAATCATAAATGAGAAGTGTATTCACAACATTTTCAGTTGGCATAAATCGACTCCCCTGAAATACCATATAAGGAGCTTGGAATCCCTTTGTTGTAGTGTAAGTAGTGGAGTGCCGGGCCCAGGGAAGACCAAAGCCTGGCAAGAAATAACCATTGCAGTAAATTCGGTGTCAAAAGTTCAGCATACACTGCAACAGGTTAAAAGGAAATAGTTCGACATAACACTGGAGGCAAAGAAAGAAATCCAAGCCCACAAAAGAAGCATGTCAGCCACCGGAGCTTCTAAGTTGTCCACAATGAAGGAACGCATTGGCCAAATTATTGGAGAGACGTTGTTGCCTGGAATTACAGTGAAGGGTGACAGTGATTTGTTTTCCTTTGAGTTTTCCCTTGGATCAATCTCCCTCCGACTCTGAGGGTAAGTTTTTGTATACCTGCCTTATGGTTGCCATGAATTCCTCCGGGGCAGCTGCACCAGGGTCCGAGAGGAGGGGCATGGCTGGCCAAAGTGGTAATGACACATGCAATACATCGTTGGGACTGTCACATTTTCCCAAAATCAACTGGGAACAAATCCCAGGTAAAATACATTTTTTAAATTATAGCTATTACAATAACTAGTACAATAGTGTGCCTTTGTCTGCTTCTTCTGCTCTGCAGTCCCTTTCTCTAATGCCATTTTACCTTGTATAAAAATAAGGGCAACAATTATAATATGTAGATGTATTTTTCAAAGACATGAGAAAATTAGATGGCTAACCTTTTAACTCCTACACAGTAAATGGACCAATCAGCTGGCTATATTAGTCCAATGACACAACAACTTATGTTCAGTAAATAAAAACGTAAATTTATTATGACAGTCCTATTTCTGCACTGTTTTGGAAACGTGTTCCCTGCTTAAGTTTTTCTTGGAGCTAATAGAGCGAGATCAGCCATAGCAATGAAGACCTTAGCAATGGTTTCTGCTCCTTATTTCTAGCAAACTCCATTCAGCGGTTTTATGTAATTTATGTGAAATTCCAAATAAGAATTAATTTGATTAATCAGAATTAAAGAAATGAAGCATCACTTTTTTCAATGTTGAATTAAATAGTGATTTTACATAACAATTTGAACCGATATAATATTATTATATTACTACCAAATAATGTATTACTTATTTTTAATCTGACAAAAGATATGTGAATGAAATAATAAAAGGAAACACATGAAAAACACGCTTTACAGCTTTGTTTTTCCATTTACGCACCCAATATGAACAGTTTAGAGCTCTCCCAAAATCTGTACGGATCCTGCGAACAAACTGATAAATGAAAATTTTGATAAATCCCAAAAAATCTTTGCGTAAATGCATTCATGAACGATTTATAATCAAATTTGTTCGGCTCACGTTTGATAAATGAGGCCCGATATGTTTATGCGCTGCAGCTAACGTGTTTTGCAATTAAAATCATAACTGTCATGTCATATAATCTAATTTGTGATGAAGTTACAGTTGCGCGGTTGCCGTGGAGTGTTGAATGTGGCGTTGTTGTGTTATAACATACGGAATCACGCAGCTGCCATTTTCAGTGGTAAACACTCCAATGGATGAGCAGATGCGTGTCGGCTCGGCCAATCAGGGACAAATCAGCCCGTTCGCCTCTCTCGACAGAAAATGAGCCACTTCTAGGCACTCTGCACATCTGTTCCCATAACCCACCTCTCCAAAAGAGGAGGACACTTTCCCAAGCAATTAGCCACTGAAGATCTCTGGTCTTTCACTTCGTCATATGCCCCTTCTGGCATCTTCCGGGAGTCTACAGTCATTCCCATCCCCTGTACTCTTCTCCATCTCCTAAAAGGGGACATTACCATAGCTTTAATTGCACATTTCAGCCCCTGGTTATCGACATTCTGTGCTGTGTCTGTAGTCTCAGTTTGATTTGCTTTCTTTGTGCAGAGCTTTGAATTCAACTTTTTTTTTTTTCCCTGTAACTTTGACTCTCATATAATTGCAAGTTTTACTTTTTTTTTTACTGTACAACCACATTTATATTTTTTCATTTCTCACATCAAACTTTCAAACTATGTGTATGCTGAGGAGAAAAAAATGGCGTTTATGGAATCCTGAAAGGTCACATAACTTTACATCCAGAATAACCCAGACCATTACATCCCTGCTTGCATAGTCATTTCATTTACTTATTTATTTTCAGGAGTACCTCTGGGATTGGATGACACATTAAACAGACAGCCCTCACTGGCACAGTTCAGTACACATGTTGGCCTCTGGGGATACTGATGCTGTGCGCTACCTTGTGGAAAAGCACATTAACAGTGTCCTCGCCCGTAAGGCTGTCCTACTGAAGCTTTTCTGCAGTCCATCTGCTGCATTCCTCTGCAGTATCTGGAGGAAGTGTTCGCTTACAGGTCGCTTGGTATCACAATATATTAATTTACATTATACATACATATATACTTACATTATATTATATACATTATATATTTAAATGCAATGTATTTGGATGAAATTAGACAGATTGATAGCTGGATAGATATCGGACAAAGAGAGCTCGACAGATGGACAGATCTACCATTGGCCCCGGTGAGTGACTTTCGTCTAAAAGACTAGCTCTGGCTTCTTTCCATGCTGCAGATGTGAGTGTCACATTCCTGAGGTTGGGGGTTCTATCCCTGGTCTCACCATTGCCGGCTATGGTCAGAGGTCCCCTTGGTGAGGCAACCATTGGCCAGCCTCGCCAGGGTTCGATATGGGGTTAGCTTGTTCGGTTGGTCTCATCATAATAACGTGCTCCCTGTCACGCTTGGGCGCCTGCGGCGGCACAAACTGATTGTGCGCTAACTCTGAAGTCATAGGCGGTGTGCGTTAGTGGTGTGGCCGCAGCGTGAATAGAAGCGAGAGCATCGTCACGTGAATTGGAGGAGTCAAGTGCTCGACTTCACCTCCCAGAGCTTTCAGGGTGGGTGCTGCATTAGATCAACTAGTTTGGTTAAACATTTGGGTTGGGAAAAACTGGGAAAAAAACACGTGTAAAACAAAACAAAAAAAAAAAAAAAACATATGAACTGGTAAAGACACTTGAAGCAAACCAGCTGGACAGGACAAGCCACTATAAAACAATTACATTGGGGATTTTAACCATTTTAAGCAGATTATTGTAATAGCTATAAACTCTATAAAGCTATATTAATGATACACCATTTGTTAAAACACCTGCAGCTGTGTGTGTCAAGTCAGTGTTCAATATCACTATCAGTATGTAGAAGGTGTTGCTGAGCTCTCGGTGGTGTGATAGGGCTAGATGCTGTATTACTGTTGTGAGTTGTGACTTGTTTTGTAATATCTTACTTATCTTTATAAATCCTTTATTTAGCAGTTATATCTTGCTTATTGATGATTTATGTAGTTGCACCGTATGCATTTAGCGACCTTTTTAACAAATTACCAGCACTATGCTTTATTGCAAACATCAAAGCAAATTATGTTTCCCAATATCTTAAGATGATGTTCAAGTAAAATTACAACTAGATACAACAACAAAACCACAATGTGCATATATTATATGCTGTGATGAAGGAAATGCTGATGGTTTAATTACAATTACTAGATAAAACATCTAGGTCACAGAGAGGAGAAAGCTAAATGGGGGATTAACGCACCGGAAAGGGATTTACCAGGGAGGCAGGGTACATACAATGTGTGTGTGTGCGTGCGTGCGTGCGTGCATGTGTGAGTGTGTGTGTGTATGTGTGTGTTTGAGTGAGTTAGTGGCTGTGTGTGTGCATGTGTGCGTGCATGCGTGCGTGCGTGCATTCGTGTGTGTGTGCATGCGTGTGTGTGTGTATGTGTGTGTGTGAGTGAGTTAGTGGCTGTGTGTGTGCTTGCTTGCGTGCCGTGCGTGCGTGCATGCATGTGTGTGTGTGTGTGTGTGTGTGTGCGTGTGTATGTGTGTATGTTTGTGTGCATGTGTGTGTATGTGTGTTTTGTGTGCGTGCATGTGTGTGTCTGTCTGTGCATGTGTGTGTGTGTGCGTGTGTGTGTGTGTGTGCATTGTGTGTCTGTGTGTGCGTGTGTGTGTGTGTGTGTGTATGTGTGTGTGCATGTGTGCGTGCGTTGTGTGTCTGTGTGTGTGTGTGTGTGTGCATGCGTGTGTGTGTGTGTGTGTGTGTGTGTGTGTGTGTGTGTGTGTGTAGTGTTGTCAGAAAGTAAGTGTGTGCAGCTCAATTCATCACGGGTCTAAGTGGTGAAATGGTGTCATGATTCTAAATTCTAATAACATTAATTCCTGATAGCCACGCACATATCAGCCAGTATCAGTGACTAGAATCATAAGTCATCCATCTGGAAAGCTTCCAACTTGTGAGTAGTTAATTATGCTTCCCTCATGAATATGCTGGCTAAAAACAGAGGAAACAGGCAGATTGGAAGAAAGGACAGTGCTGGATTCTAAAAAAAAAAATGAAATAAATAAATAAATAAATAAATAAAAACCCTCCACTTTGCCCTCTCCTCAGATCTGAGATGTGTCTCTGCTTTGTGCTGTTTGATCCTTGGAACATCATCTGAGGATTCTTCTTCTCCTTCTTCGTCTCCTTTTTGTATCCCTTCATGGGAGTGAGGGACCTTGAGCATCTGCAAACATGACAAGAAGTCATTTATTAGACAGCAACCTTGACCAGCCAATGTCCTCAAAACATAAATTGCAATCTCAGAAGGAAGAGAAGCGCAATCTCTTTGGAAAGATATGAATAGAGCTCAAATAATGAGTGAAGGACACCTACTCTGAGATGTCCTGGAGACACAGGCTTTACAGATTTTAGCAAGTTTTACAACAAGTTGTTTATTTATTTATTTTACTTTTTTTTAAGAAACTGTACCATGGAAAGTAGCTGTGGTGCAGAAACTGAAATTTAAAGCTACCATTTTATTGAAGTTCTAACTGACCAACACAAATATATATTGCCCCTTTCTTTACATTGTGTTGGTCCCTTACAATGTCTGTCACAGAAGAGGGTAACGTTATGTCAGTTTCTTCAACTGACGAGTGCCTAGAGTTTCAGCTGACCTCAGACAGCAGACGTGGACCTTCATCTGGCACATGGTAAAAGCAGCTCTTCATGGTGCAGTTACGGTGCTCCCAAAGAGCCATGGCAACAACTGGCTAGCCCCAATGTTATGCTGATCCCATTGCTCTCAAGCGCCCTCTTCTGGCTGCCCCTTCTGAGATTAGTGAACGACTCATGTTGACTTCATGCTTCTCAGATGGCTTTGGAAAACTGTGATTGCTGTGTTGAATGAGGCAATGGCAGGCTGTCACATGAATTGAAGGAGTCATGTCTGAATTATTTTCTCCTCACAAGTCTGTGGGAGACAATCACTCAGTGCGGCTGAAAGAATGCTAGTTCAAGGGTGTGGAGAAGGGGTATAATTGCAAAAGAATAAATGCCAGATAACACACAGAGACACATGCATTTGTTATTTCTCAGTTATTGTTTAAATCATGAATTTCCTTGAATAGCCTCCTTTTTTTCCGATGACATATGCCCTAAATTATAATTGTAGTGACTTAACCTCTTACCACAGTTCATAATCATTAATACTTTACTTGATGAGATATTGGCATTCCCACTGTGAGCATCATGAACCATCTGGAGAGGCATAGAAAGGCAATCCTAAAAAAATTAAAACTAAGGTTTGACATACTCCTCAGAAGCCGTGCAAGACTCCTTTGAGAAAGCGCATAGCTTTACCTCTCAGAGCAGATTTAAGTAGACTGATATTCTTTTTGAAAGATTTTCAGCAAATGCTCCTTTTCTTAGAAGAAAAAATAATTCTATGAAATGTTCCATTTTCTGCTGTTTGTACTTCAGCAGACAAGAGGGCTGTACCCACTGCTATGGTTCATGTACAATATGCATAATTTATTATAAAGAAATTCATACAAAATCAGATTCAACAGTTTGAAAGCTATTGAGCATTCCAATTATTGCTCAAACCCAGGCCCAAATTCAGGCTTAAGTGAAGTATGCTAAGTCATTTAACAAATCATTTAAATTTGTGATTTTACTTTTCATGCTCCTTTTTTTAAACTTTATTTTACTGTAATAATTGAATGGCCAATAATATTTTTTTTTTTTAAAAAAGCTGCCTCTTCTATTCACACTGTAGTCGATCAGCTGAGAGTGAAGTCATTTTCAGACAGCATACAGGTAAATATAAATTATCTTCATATCATCATATTTACACATTTTAGTAGACAAGCACCCCTCCGCTGCAGATTGAATGGGTCATGTGATTAGGTGCGTGCTTGTTCAAAAGAAGTTGACGCTTGCCAAGGAACTGAAATATTCTTCCTTATCACTACCTTTATTGAAACTAAATCCATTGTATTTTTTTTGACTGGATCCATGAAAAAAGTGACAAAGCTCTCATTACACACTCTGGATCCCTTGCCCCCATATGTATAATTATACACTATATTCTTTCATATAAATGCCTTTAGGATGGGACATCTAGGCAAGGGAAAGTAATCTGAACTGTGACAGACACACACATGCATTCACACACACACACACACACACACACACACACACACACACACAAAGACACACAAAGACACACACACACACACACACACACACACACACACGCACACACACACACACACACACACACACACACACAGATTTCACCTTCATATTAAGTTTTCTCAGAGCGCATCCACAGCGATAACCTAATTCTATCCTTTAAGATAAGCTTGCCCTTACCTTTTAATCCCCAGCTGAAAAAGCAAAAGGTTTCTGTCAGCCAGGTAAAAAGACAGATTGTTCTAAAAGTATACTATTCTCAAAGGATATGATCTCTGCTTCTTGTCTATAGTTCAGACCGAGGGAAAAGCTCTACTCGTACTTCATTTTTCACCGCGCTGAGAATTTAAGATTCCTTTCCGCACTCTGCAACTTGTTTTCAGGGCCACAGGATCACGACAGACAGTGCTACAGCTTCGGAAAAAAGAAGAGAGCAATAAATGCTGGAAGACAATATGTCTCCATATGTGCAGTGTGCACCTATTTTTAAGTTAACCGTTTAGGATGAATGTGTAAACATCATGAGAAACACTATAAGCAGTTGAGTGAAGACTATTGACAAATATTCTTCCAGTCAAGAGTATATTTATTTATCTTCCCTAATGATATACTCCCTGGAATATGTCTATCCACCCCAACTCACGTTCCTTACTGTATCTTTGTCTAGTGAATTCATTTTGAATTACACTTTGCCAGAGGAGGACAAAATGGAGTACCTGTTTTATTCCATATCTCCTATGGGAGAAAAAAAGTCCGCCTTGATTGGAGCCATCACAGATTCAAGTTGACAAACACAAAAATGTGACCATTTTAAACAGAGGCATGGAATGAGAATGGACTGAAAATGTAATGAATGTAAATGAAAACTTTAAATATCTCGAGAATATGTGAGATTCTGTCAGAATTAACGAAGCTTAGCAGACTGATTTTTAACATATTTCTGAAAGGATTTAGTACAGTTAAAACTGAATTTTCATTGAATGAAAAAAAAAAATCTAATTTACACAACTATACAGAATGCTTCCAGGAATCAAAATAATGTGTCTGTGCAACTGGTAATTTTATTATAAGGGTTCCAATTCATTGCTCTTACATTCTAAGCAATGAATTGGAAGATAGGCAATAGGCATTTGGTGATTTGTGAAGGAGAAAAAAAAAATACAAACAAACACAAAGAAATTGTTCTCAGTCTGGGCTTAAGGCCTTGTCACACTTATTTATCTTTGTCAGACAGGAGTTCATATTGCAGTCAAAACTGTGCTGTGTGAAAAATGTAAAAGGACCCAATCCATACATTTAAAGATTTAAATCAGACAACCTCATTTAAACCTCTCACCACCTGCACAATCAAATGTGTTTAATTGTCTCGAGAGTGATGTGCAATATGTATGAGAGTTAATTCATGTTCAGAATGTTGAGTTTTTTTTTTTTTTTTTTCTTTTTGCCTTAAAACACAACATGCTTTCACCGGGGGTTTGTATGTTTTTTAAACTGGGCTCTGGAGAACTGGCAGAAGACATTTTGTGTGCAGAAGCTGCTGGCACATACATGTCAAAGGACCAAGATAAAGCCGACGGTAATGTCTGCACAAAAAGCTCACCCATAGAGTCATTAAAACACCATCAAAAGCACTGTGTTATAGCTACATAAAGCATTCATACAGCCTTATGGTGCCATTGTCTGAGTGGCAGATACCATATGCCACATGAGGAGGGTTTGCCAGGGAATCTATATCAGGCTGTTATGAAGTGCCTTTGAATGTGTTGCCTAAGAGGATTGCTGGTAGGATTTCATCAGTGTCAAAAAAAGCCCCGTATCTCAAAAAAGATGTTTCACTCTTATCTTACATTTAAGACACTTTGAATGGAATCCATTCAGTTACAATTAGTCTCTTTATGGACATGCACAATTAAGACTTTACATTACAACATCATTTGCAAATTTTTGGTATATTTATTGGACACAAAGCAACATATCCCTTGCAATGTGCTGGTTTCATTTTGAAATTGAATAGCATATGTCCATAAAGGGACTGCATTCATATTGATTGATAAGCTAAAAGCATTGAAGTGTTGATTGTGCTTGGCTCAATCTTGCCCTCGGTGGTTTAAATGAAGTCACTAGTCAGGGATAAAATATACTGTCATGATACATTTAGGCTGGTAAAACTATTGATGCTGGGACTTCATCAGCTTAAACACCCCACTCCTGCTGCTGCAATACATGCCAATACATTCACGGATGTGTACAATAAGTAGTTTAAACAAACATGTGTTTAATAGATAAGAAGCATAGTTATGTCTGTGCAGGATCTTTTAACAGGATCCCATAACAAGATATGACACTAGCCTCCCCTGGTCTATCGACAAAATTAGTAAATATTTTTGTGGGCCATGTCCACCCCTGGGCCCATTGATGGTGACCCTCTGTATGACTGGGACACAAAGTTTTTTTTATTATTTATTTATGTTTTTATTGCTTTCACCTTCTTGGCTGATGTTCTTGACCCAGTTTAGACTCCAACTACAGCCACTTATGAAACAAAACGAGACGTGTTTCTTTTTGGTTTCAAATCTTATTCAGTTTTTATTTATCATGGTTTACTGGTATGATTTTTCTCAGTGAACCCACATCTCGATATGACATGGCCTTTTCTCATGTCATATTTAACCGTGAAACAGGTGTCCACTCTGGTCGGTCTGTGTTTCAGTCTCTCAGACCTGTTGTGCGACATATTCCTATATTACTATCCCATTTCTCAGGAAGCAGGTCCATTTTTGTTTGATTCGTATTTGTGCTTCTCTGCCCTTTTTAGCTCATCACTGCATCTGTTTAAGCCTTGAATGCCGTCCCTGATGACACAACATAGAAATCTCATGGACTGCACCGTAAATAGCCTCTCTAAAGGTCACAGCGGCCAGGTTTAAGTGTGACTTAATGAACGTGCGTTTACGAGACCTTTCTGGCACTGTGTATCACACTATAGTGTCCCCTCTGCTTGGCCTACGCTCTGATATTCCAAGAGGGCCCTTAGAGAAAAGTGTGAAAAAGACAGCATTAATCTGTTCATTTTAAGTAATCCTCTCATTGCTTTTCCTTTTAAACTATGAGCGCTAATGTCCATTTTTTTTCCTATCCCAAAACAAGAAAAAGAAACAATGACTTTCCAAACAAGCCTTGTTCAAGCACCAGGGTTTTGTGGTGACATTTTGAGTGACACAGAATGACACGAGATCAGACCTCAAAGGCAATAGGCCAGACATGTGGTAGCTAAATTATATGTAAAGGTGTGCTGCTTCATAATGCTGAACTGTGAACATTATGAACAAGCATTACTTCTAAATGCATAGAACTGAAAATGCTGTAACTTTCATTAGGAACTGACCACTCACAGGCAATGAAGAGAACTGAACAGACAGTGGGGTGCAGATGTAGCATGGTGAGAATGTGCCCTGATTTCCGGCAGAGGGGAGCACGAGAGGAGCACCACTGCACCAAAGACATTGTAATTATGATGTATGCCTCCTGGCAGACACATGTAGCAGCCTGCAGAAAACAAAAGACCTGATCAGACATGTTACCAACTTCAAAGCCCTGCTAGCCAGTGTAGGAGCAGTAATACAGCAAACAAACAAACACACAAACAAATAAATAAATACATTTATCATCGCTACTGATTCAGATTAATGCCTTTGGTGTATTATTTTACCAGATATGTCTTCTACAGTATAACAATATATGGAAATGTATTTCTACATTCAAAATTACTTTCTGCTCGTCTCTATCTCCTTTTATCATTTCTACAGTATTTCCCCAAAATCTTGATTACATACAGACATTCTTCTCCAGCATCAGCTTCTCAAATATCAGGAAAGACATGAACACTCAACTACTGTAATATTCATAATTTTAGGTCAGGATTTTCTCAATAAAATTTCCTTATAAATCAATGCACCTTATTACAGGTTTCTTAGTTGATATGTGTCCACAGAAGACAAAGGAGGCTGATAATGTTCTATCAAACATTAGCCAGTACTTCAATGGACCAATATAGGTATATTAGCTAGCTGAAGGGTAAAAAGATTCTACAGACAATTTTGCTTACTTACCTTTCTGAAACTGATCCATCTACTTGTTGCTGCATAAGATACATTTCTGCAGCTGTGATGATGCAATGTCAAACTTGTGTCAACCTAATGGTTTGATTTTCTGTTTAGTTGATTGACTTACTACTGCAATGCCTTGATCCTGCTAAACAAAGATATCTTCTCCACCAATGTCCATGTTAGTGTTAACACACTTCTGACAGGGATAGAGGTGCTGGGCACCAAAGTATGCTGGTGTATTATACTTTAATGGACATAATCACAAGTGAAATTATAAACATTCAATATCTGCACTACATTGGGCATACATGCAGCTATTATGTCAGGAATGAACATGACTTGACTGAAAGCTTGTAATAAAAACATACATCTAGATTACATGCACACTACAATATACACAAACAATATAATTGCTTGTATGCACTGTCATTATGCAGAATATGCATGCTAATGCCTATTTGTATGGCCATATAATGTCAATACAAATGTGTTGCAGAGCAATAATAATTGAACTGTATAATAGCCAATGCAATGGCTTCATTTTCTTTGCGGTGTTTAACAAGACGTCTCATTACTATGATGTGTTGTGTTTATCACATACAGTGCATTATCAGATGGTAATTTCAGTGTAATTTCTAAAGGACACAAATACAATCCATAAACCCATTATATGGGATGTCTATTGGAGCCACGGATTTATATTTCCTCATAATTACTGACTCAGTCTGTCATTGGCTGTCACCTTGGTCTGTGATTTGTTATGGCTTCACCATCCTGTCATAATGTTCAGTCTCCTGCTAATTGAATAGCAGTGACACTTAATGTGTATGGATGTGACCTCCACCGTGTGACTGTTGTATTGATATGAGACTGAGGAAAAAATGGGCCCTTTATACTAACTATGTTCTGAAGAGGTAATTACAGTGGGGGCTACACAATGCCCACACAAAGGTCATGCAGATAGGATAGGGAGAGAGAGAGAGAGAGAGAGAGAGAGAGAGAGAGACAGAGACAGAGAAAACTCATGTTGATTGTTATAGGTTTACAGTTACTGTTGTGTAACTGCACTTGTCACTCTCTCATGTTATTAGCATTCTTTATTTTTATTACTGTCCTTCTCTTTCAACTTGAAAATCAACAATATATTGTATCATGAGACACATTTTAAAATAGGCCATGAAACTGAGAGACACTGAGAGACAGAGAGGAAATGCATTCAGTTCACTTTGTTCCCTTGAGACTATTTGATTTTAGTTTCATCCTCATCGTATTTCTCCCTTTTCTTCCTTTTATCTCTTCTAAGAGGTCTCTTCATGTCTGCTTGCTATTTTTTTCCTTCAACAGTCACAGACATTTGTCATTGAAGTTCTTTCTATTTGTTCATTTAGTTTGCCAGTCAGATGTTTGCCTCGCTCCTTTCCTCTCCAGAAACATTAATTTTTATGTAAGTGGAGCCCAGCAGCCCAATCGTCAGCATGAGATAATAATGTGGCTGCATTAAAGTAATTCAGAGAGGCAGAATAACCATGCAGCCAGCCAAATGAACAGCTGTGTTAGACGGAAAGATGGTGAGAGTAGGGAGAAGGAAACCAACCTTGAAAAGGAATTTTAATAAAAAGAAAATCACATAAACAAAAACAGACACGCACACACACACACACACACACACACACACACACACACACACACACACACACACACACACACACACACACACACACACAAACCACACACACAGACAAGCACACATGAATACAAACAGAATGGACCCTACCTCATACAATAAGGAAGCAGAGCGAAGGAAACTTCTTTTTTTTATGTGCAAGCATTGGTCTTGGACAGCAGCATCACATTCTTTCATTAGTCATGATAGGATACGCTCTTTTTGTTATTCATTTATTCATTTTGTCGCATATGCATTGTTTTTTGAAGCAGACAGAGTTGTCAATCACATTTGGTAACCTATTTTATCCTGTCAATAGGACACTAGAGAGCATGTTCACCACCTCAGTAGAGCACGGAGAGATAAAAAGTAGTCTAAGCCGATAGCAGAGGTAATTTCGCCGCAGATGTACTGACGGTGGGAGTTGGCCAACGAACAGCGCCCGAGCACAGCAATTCTAGCCTAAGCTCATCTTTTTCGATTAAAAGAGATCCAGAGCCCATTGGAATCTGGAACCAGCTACTAGTTCTATAACAAGAAAAAAATGGAAGAGAGAGGCATTTTCCTGAACTCGAGGCTAAAATAATGCTGTTTCGCAAGTGGTAATGAACTGCATTAGAATGACCGGGTTCTTCCAGCGGCATTCTGGGAAGGCAATTTAGGCCCAAGATGTGGAGTGTAGCATTACCACGCATAAAGAACTCAGCCACCTTTATTAACGCAACCCCGCTGCCATGTCTATCACATAATACCTCCTCTGTGTTTCTGACAGACTGTAATGAAAAGAAAAATGCCAGAAAAAAAGAAAAAAGAAGCTTAAATGTTAATTTATGATTCATATTCAAAGACTTTTCCATGGACATTTAGACCTCCTAGTATGAATAAATGAATTATTTCAGCAGCAGATTCCAACTTTCAAATTATCAGTGAAGTTTAGAGTTTACAATATGCATATATACAATTATATGGTCCCTGCCAATGTCCCTGAATTTGCCTCACTGTGCATTATTGTGCCTTTCATTTCTATGAGAGCTTGGTGACTGTCATGTGGAAACATACTGTCATCCTGTCAAAGTGACTGTTCACATACAGTAGCTATAATTATGGTGTCATTATCACAGCTTTTTTGACACACCCTATGGAACTGTATAATCTCATTACAGCACCATAATCTGGAAAGTTCAAAATCCCTTGCTTGTGAAATCAAAAATGCACATAGATGTGCATGTATTTAATCATACATGAATAATTCACTTATTTGAGAAAATGTATTCTTTAACTTGTTTGATTTGCATCCTTGGCCTCTGCCGAACATATTTTACCGATGCCATATCTCTCTTGTTTTCTCTTCTGGTTGCTGGTGTTTTTCAAGCCTGTTCAGCTTTTAACCTTGGTGTATGATCGTGTGTCACTTTGCATTCGGTCCTGGAATGACCTCCCAAGTTTCTGCCAGTGTCACTTTCACTCTTTGAGAGGGTATAAATGAAAGGGGGGGGAGGGCAACCGAAAGTTTACTACATCCCACGCATCAAAGGTGACACACTTTTAATTGAAAGCAGCACCGGAGGAAGGCGAACTGCGAGAGAGACGTGACAGGTATCTCTGCGCTCAACTGCTGTGACATTCAAGGTCTTCCTTCATCCTCAGGGCCCAGCGGAGATGACTATGCCCAAAACTCTCGTATGACAAAAAGTCTCTCCAAGGCTGACCCTGGAAAAAAATTAACAAAATAATATAAAAAAAATTGTATGAAAAAAAAGTACATCCAACAAAAATTACGACACAGAGGTTCTGATTCAATATCTGCTCATAACCTTGGGAAGTTAAGCAATCAACAAAATTGAGAATCATGCCAAATTATATATGTGTAAAGAAGAAAAATAAAACATTACCTTTATTTGTACATGGAACAGAAGGTCAAATGTTGACAGAATTCAGAATGTCTTCTCCTACACCAGAACTGGACAAAATACTTCTCCTGCAGTTGATGTGAACAATTACTTGAATCAAGCGTTTTATTCAAAACATAGACCGGTGTGTTTGCAAATGCAGCTGTCAATTTTTCTCATTAAAAGCAGAAAGGATAAACAGCATTTCTAATGTCACTAAGAATCTGCTTCATTACTGATCCCCCACCCCTGTCCTCCTTATAAATAAGACATTAAAAAGGACATTTTGCAGAGATCATCAGCTTGACCATCAATATAAGTAGTGTTGCATTGCTACAACTGCAATAACAAACTAAAAAGTAAAACTACTGATACTACTACTGCAATAATATAGCAATCTTCACTCTACAGTGTTTGTATTCTCATGGCTGCAGCCATTCCACTTCTCTGTGCCGTCAGCGCCCTTACATTAATGCAAGCTGACTGGTTTTCTCATTCCTGAGATTGGCATAGGAGCATGTGAAGCTTTGGAAGTCCTCATCCTAGTACACCTTACCCCACCAGCAGAGGAAGTCGTGACAGACGGGAGTGATTTTCGTAATTCTGTGAGCTGGCGCGCTTACCTTGTCGTGCGCCCTGACGCCATGACAGAGGTGAGTGCGTGCGGGGAACGGGGACCGTGTCAGACCACGTCAACCCCCCGTCACAGCTGTCTCTCCTGCTGACTCAGCGATTTTACACCGGTCTCAAAAGGACCATAGTGTTCCTCATCATTTGCCAAAGACCGTCATTCAACTTCACGCTGCAGGCGCACTTGACTCAATCTGGACACATTCCAAGCTATATGGCGCATCCTGTAGTTTGAAAATGGTATTGCATAATTATCCGACATTGACATGTCAGTTAAATAATGGTAATTTTGGCTGTGGAAGTCGATGATGTTGACTTCTCCTCCTGAATTTGTTTTCCTTGCCGTACACAATACACATGTTTGTATGCTGGCTGCACACCGACTGAGCAAATGTGGATAGTTCCATGAACTCCTGTGTCACTCCTCCCCGCTTCTGATTTATTGAAGTATTTCTTTGAGTAAAATCAGTACGTTATGCCAGAGTAGACTTTCAAATTGCCCTGACACTAGTACACTTACACTGTAACTACCGTAAGCAAGGTTAGGGTGTTACTGAAAGAGATAGTGGGCCAATAGGAGGCGCACTTTCAACTCTGTGCAATACAAATCGAATTCCCTACAACAGCAATGGTGGCAGTGTGCTGCAGATGATGTAATACTGTGAAAAGTAAAGCATAAACATTTTCCCAAGAGACATACTTATTTTGTTTACTAACTTGAGCTGGATATGTAAATAGCTTCCTCTGTTTTAAAACGCTTAGTCTGCCATAGATTTTACTGAAAAGAGCACCTGTGTTTATAATTTATTTTTATTATTATTATCATTTTTTTACCCATTGTTTATAACTGTGACCTGTCTTGTTTCCCTTCATTTTTTTTGTCATTATGATTGCTACTCTGTGTATATGCCAGGCTGCCCTTGAAAAAAAGAGATGTTAATCTCAATGGGATTTCCTTGTAAAATGAAGCATAAATAAAATGAAGATTAAATTTAGCTTAAAAAAAACAGCATATGTTTAAAACATTTCACATGATGTTACCTCCTAAGGACTCATCCAGGTGTCATTTGCCTGTTAGCGACTATGAAACATCCTGGTTTCATCAGGTTTCACAAGGGAGCTCACTGCCTCTGTACCTCTCAGTCCTGAATGATAATACTTCTCAGGGACATGTGCGCTGAGTGCACTTACTGTTATTACTTTGCATTCACCACATATTATGGACTGTGGGATTCTGATTTGTTATTTAATTATTTATTTATTTTTTTGCAAGGTGAGCGTATTGAATCAAAGGCTTCCTAAAATCTATTATGCTGGCTTAAGGTGTACAAAAGTACTACCGCTGTAGTGTGTAACCATCTCTGTTCTACAATTTAATGATCATGTCAGCAGTTTTGTTCAAAGCCTAGTCTTCCGATCTGATAAGCTCCCCCCTCTCTCCTCGCATGATTTCAATTCCCTTGAACTGGCTGAACGGATGTTCCCGATCTACACAGGGACCAGAATGGGATCTGAGACATGCCTTTTGAAGAATTTTACCATTAAAGAAGAAAAAAAAAAAAAGATTTGTATCGCAGTTGCAGTTCCAAAGATGAGGGATGATGCAACCAATAAGAAAGGGGGAAAAGTTGTGCCTTTATTGATTCTGATAGCCTGAAAACTGGTCTTTTTCGTTAAAATGCAACAGCTGAACACACTACTAAAATTAAATTAAGGTTAGAAACATGTTATGAATCCATACCATTGTCGCTTTCATGTAACTATTGAAAAGCTTTGAAGGCTTAACATGTACAAAAGTGTGAATTTGAATGCCAGACTTAACAATGTCAATAATGACTGTGTTTAAAAAAATGTGTGTGTGTGTGTGTGTGTGTGTGTGTGTGTGTGTGTGTGTGTGTGTGTGTGTGTGTGTGTGTGTGTGTGTGTGTATGTGTGTGTGTGTGTGTGTGTTTGTGTGTGTGTGTGCGCGGTGTGTGTGTGTGTGTGTGTGTGTGTGTGTGTGTGTGTGTGTGATGTGTTTGTGTGTGTGTGTGTGTGTGTGTGTGTGTGTGTGTGTGTGTGTGTGTGTGTGTGTGTGTGTGTGTGTGCGCAGGTGTGTGTGTGTATGTGTGTGTGTGTGTATCTGTTTCCCCTACCTACTGAAGAGTTGTACTCATTAGAATCAGCTGATTTAGAACACTGCTGGAACACATATAGTAATACTTCTACTGTCTGTAGGCTGGATCTCAAATCCCTGGTCAGCTTGAACCTGTGCTCATTGGACTTGGGTGGGCTTTGGGGTGGGGTTTGTGGGGCTGGTGATACAGGCCGTTCTGTACAACAGGGCATAATGGATACATAATTTTCCCCCAGCTGGACCAAGGCACAGAGTGCTGACCCAATGCATTGACTGTCCCTGGGACCGTTGGAAACGGAAATCATGAGGATCCTGGCCATGCACAAACCACTTATTCAATGCCAGTTGCCATCTGGGATTCTCTGTGCAGGAATTTTAAAACAGGTGCTATTTGTTGCAGATTTGTAATTCTTGATAAAGAGATTATTGTTTGGAGGAAGCCTTCAGCCAGAATGACATTAAACAGAAGTGATAATTCAGCAACTCTCCATCAAAGCACAATTTCAAAGCACTGATTTATTTTCTGGAGCAATTCTTCTTGTACGTTATGTACCAAGAGGGTTTTCCCTAACGTCATTTTAAAAACATTGAAATACGGTTGTATTGTTTCTGTCTTTTTTTGGCAAACTATTCCAGCTGTCATTGTGTCCAGATTGAACATCATCTCACAGGGTTTCCGAACTGTAGTTAAAAAAAAAAAAACAGCACTTCTCCAATACAAACACGGCCATATAGATGTAGCAAGAGCATCTTTTAGCAAATGTGCTCCATGCAGAGGAGCACTTTACAGGGTATACTCACACATGTGGGTCCGAATGACGGGTGAGAAATGGCATGGCATGGTGAGTAAGGACAGCCTGTAGTCCGTAGTCTGCCTTGAGGTTGGCGGCCCCAGTCCACCCACAGCAAGAACACCATTCCTGTTGGGCCCTTGAGCAAGGCCCTTAACCCTACATAGTAAGTCGCTTTGGATAAAAGCATCAGCTAAATGACTATAATGTAATGTAATGCCATCTGTATCCTGGAGCAATTAAATAAGTATTCACATATCTCAGCTATTTGACATTTACATCCATAGAGTAATTAGTAAGCTGAGAAAATCAACTATTGATAATACCATATTGTAGGAGACTCCATTATGTTAATGTAAAATGGATGCAGGCTGCTGGACAGAACAGCCATGGCACTCTTTCTCCAAATTTACAGCTTCTTAAGCTCACGTCATTCTTAGTAAGCAAAATATATGGCTTATCAAGATGAGGTTCAGTCATCTGCATTCCTTCCAGTTGAGTGAATGTTCAAAGCCGAGTGCAAAGGCTGATTGGCCGTTTCAGGACATGGCAGGTGTACCTGTTAACCCATCAATATTCATCGCGTTGGCACAGATCGACAGTCTGCGTGTCCAAACGACCCCGCGTGGCACACCCGAGCCAGCGCTTCTGTCACATCCTTTCATTACCCCAGAAAGTGAACTTGACAGACCTCTGAAGGAGGAGCTGACAGCGAGAGTGCAATTAGTTTCGACAATAATGACAGCTTTTCAGTTTTTTTTTTTTTTTTTTTTATAGGGGAATCTCATTCTGCAGAAGAATACCACAACTTTGGTATTATATTTTAAGACAGAGGTAAGTGTTAGGGAAACCCGCATGAAATAAAATTCAAATTAGCATCATAAGACATGAACCAATTGAATGCATTTCCAGTACAGCTAATGACTAAAAAAACGACTTGCGTTACTGAACACAATCATTTGCATTGAACCAGTGCTATTTGCCACTGTAAACACCCTGTAATTAAAAATACTTAAAACATTCAACGAAAACCCAAATATTTTACCATATGTTACTTTACTTCATGCCGAGTCTGACGAGTAGTAGGCACGAGACACTTACTGTACTTTACCGTGGATGGGAAAGTGATTGATTAGCATGGCAATGATCATTAAAAGATGTTCTTACAAAATTAATAATGTAAACAGAAAGTGCTATGCGGTCTTCAATGTGAGATGTGCTATCTCCACTTTTGGCCTAACATGGATCTATGAAGTGAAAAAAAATATAATTCACACTGAAACTGTCACCCAATTTAATAAGCTTGCGCTCTTTGAATCAAATATCATGTTGTGAATACAGGGTGAGTCACACTCTCAAATCAAGTCCCCTGACACCCCTCCCCACCACTGTGCTGTTTCATAAGCAGCCAAACCGAGGGATGGGATGAAAAGGCATTATAATCTAGACATGAGGACAGAGCTATAAATCCCTGAGTCAAAATGAGCAGATCAATAAACATTTAAACACAAGTCAGCTAATTAACTTTATTCGGTTAACACGGATTAACTTTGTAAGGGTGTCTGCTTATGTACAAATATTGTAATCTCAACCCTCAACCCACATTCAGCATTTGATTTGCAGTTTTCTTTCTTTTCTTTTCCTTTCTTTTTTCTTTTTTTTTTTTTCCCACTTCCTCTTACAGCTATGACCTTGAGACTTTGTCAATTAATACCACTACCTTGAGGAGGATACGTTTCAGCTTTGGGGAGTTGATGCAGAATGATAATGAATCAATTGTCGCCTGGAGCAGTAATTCAAAGGTGCGATAAGCTGCTCCACGGGCTCTCTGCAGCAAGGTGAACACAAAGGTCAGGGGCCAACGTGATCTGGGAAGAGCTGATGGGGCCAAGCCCACCACAAGTACCCATGCTTCATTTCCACTCCACAGAAGCTTTTAACGGTTCCCGATGTCATGTTATTGGACCTCTGCCTCCGATATTATCCAATTAATTAATTAGCTGATATACTGCAGCTAAAGTGTTGTGATTTATGTATGCAGACTGTTTTTTTTTGTCTTTTATTCAGACATTCAATCATCTGACCAAATGCACACAGGGTTCAAAGTATATCATAGACATCACATTGCTGGTTTCTTTATGAAGAGAACTCAGTGTACTGATAAGAGTTAAAAAGCCACTTATTTTTAATTTTGATACACAAATTCAGAGCTAAAACAATGCCCTGGATCCAATGTGAAATAAACCATTGTTACATATAATGGCATATCAGGTATTATTAGTGAAGTTGCTTATTGGCCTGTGAATTTTGGAAGCTGTGTGCCAAGCACATTCATATTTTCAATGTTTACCTGTGCAAAACTATTTTAACCATGACATTCATTTTATTTTGTTGTTAAAGTCAGCAGGTGTGGAATTCAATTAAAATATTATGGAGATTTGCTCTTACCTCTCAGGAAGTATTCTCTGAAGGTAGCGAGTTTTAATACTTTCCTTATTGATTTATTTTTAGTGGAGGAATTTAAGGACAGTGTGACATAGCATTAAGACGGAATGCCCCTCTTGGCAAAACCTGCAAATGATTACATGGTAGATTTTTCCTTGACATAGAGAGCTGAGCTCAAATAAATATAACACCTTGCATTTCATGCTTTCTTTAGTATACCTTCAATTTGCCACAGGTAGAACATTATTCAAGCAACAATTCTTAAATATTTCAGTCATAAAAACATGTACTTTTGGCCAATTATACATGCAAGGTGTAAAGATTGGCCATGTTCCCTGAAGTAAAAGGGCAGATCATTAAACCAGAAAAAGCACTGAACCAACCATTTTATAAAACTAATGTACATCTGACAATGAATGCTAAACACCAAATTTACATGCTGCAGTTCAGGATTATGAATTCAGTGGACATGTATCTGTTATGAAAATCATATAAAGAATATTAGTGTCTCCTTTAGCCAGTCCTGGATACTCAAGGGGTTACTGTGTGGGTAATCTGTGCAACAATTACTAATATAAATAAAGAAATAAAATCATTAATATGCTGTAACATGGAAGAGTAAAAGTTAACCCTTAAAGTCATTCTGCACTCTGCACAGCAAGTAAAACTCAAAGCATGTCTGACAGCTCTCCCTACAAATTACAAATTTTGTAGTGTTAGTATTGACTAACGACAGTATAAAAATAGAAATTCCAGGCAGAAAGTGGCAGTGAAAGGGTGAAAAATTCAAAGAGGAGTATCGGACTGAAACTAATGATTTATGATGGCATTTTAACCTGAGGAAAAAGATCAATATCTGTGGTGGGTTTCGATATGTGATCTGCGCACATGTGACCACGTTTAAGAGCAAACATTTGTCACAGCAAAACGGTTCAGCTCCATGCACTGAGCACCAAGGCTGCGATTATCAGTGTGAAATATACAGGCCCTGCATCTCAGCCTGTCCAATGCATTCACTGAAAACAAATCACCTACAGGAGAAAATTACATTAGGGTGATTCACATAATGGACATATACATTTATTTGTGCGTTTATGATTATCTTGTCATGTGTCCATTTTTGATATAAAATATAGAAAGTAGTCAGGCAAACTTGCGCCTAAATAATTGAGAAACCTCACATCTCCGATAATGTTATTCACTCATCATTCAAAATGGAGCTTGCTGCAGTCATATCCAGAGTTTTTCCCTTCCCCTACTCTGATGGAAACAGTTGCACTCTAGAGCAGAAATAAATCACATTGCTATCCTTGTATTATAGCACACAAAGACATTTTTTCATATTTTATAATAATTAATATTTTCAATAGTTGACGAAAAAGGGAAAAAAATGTCTGGGTCATAACAGTAATTGATTAGAGAAGAGGGAGAAGAGTGAGAATAGGTGGGGATAGCTACTGCTATCTCAGTAATTAGTGCTGAGCCTTCCTTCGAGCCTACTCGTTAGTGCTGAATGAGTGCTACTTTGAGCCCGGAGCAGAAATTTTAATTGGCGTGGATTAGAACATTTCATTCACAGATAACTCTATGCGATGGGTATAGTAGGTATAGACCACAGAGCTGTTGGTAGCGCACACTCCCCTTAGATTTCAACACATTTCCTCCCTGCACAAAGTTGTGGACCTTGACAGCGGACAAATACACAGGAGCTTAATATCGCATAAATCATACCAATGTGATGTATTTGATATGATAATGAGCTGGAATTATGGAACAGGTCAGTACATAGTTCATATTACATTTGTCTTGCATTTGTGTAATTCTTACCTATCCAAAATGATTGAAGAAAAAAGTTGCACACCTGTTTCTCTGTTTGTTTTTAGTGACACATCATAAAAATTAACTTCTCGTGTCTGTAATTAGCAAGGGGTATGTAGATATTGTGTTCCACAATGGATACGTGCCTAGCCACAGTTTGGGTTGTCCCCGTTTCACCTTCAGTTTGTATTATAAAGCACACATAGTAAGCTTTGATTCATTATTGATTCATTTCTGCACATGCATTTATATTGCCTTCAATGTCAGTTCAACAGATATGCCAGAAGTATTTTATGGACATAAACCTTCCGGTTCCATGGCAAACCAAGCACTCTGTCTGAAAGAATCCCAACTGAAAGTCAAAACACTATTCCCAAGGTGGGGCGTATTTAGCGTCAGTAGCATATGATTTGTCATACAAATTTTCATACATAAATATTAATATTGCCCCACTGCAAATGGTTTTTCACATAAAATGAAATATCATGTTATTGGTACATTAATGCTAATCAGCTCATGTTTAATAACCATATGGAAGTTTTTTACAAGCTGGCATACATTTATATGTGGTTATGAAAACGTTTATGGGTATTATTTACAACTTATATAAGCACTATGCCAACTGAGAAACATTATTTTCACAAGATATCCATGTTTTTCATTGGTTAATTTGTCACAAGACTGTTTATATTATCACAGTGTGACAGCTGCTGAGGCTGGTGAGTGTGAAACAGACCTACTCTTTATCAATGTTATAAATAGTTATACTTGAGGTAAATTATAACCGTTTAATTCACAATGTTGCGTAACACTATACGTGAAAAAAAAGAAAGCTAACCTGGTGATAGTCATTGTGAGATAAAATCATCAATCACCAAGTTAAATAACCTCCTTATTGCTTTATTCAAATAATATTTGCAGTTACAATGTTTCATATAATTTAATCCGACTACAGGGTCAATTTTACAAACCATTGCAAACTCACTGAGTTATAGGACTACTGAACCATGGAGATCAGTATTAGTTTCTGGGAGTTTATGTCGAATTCACATGCTGATTTCCTTGACGGCAGGTGTTGTAAACCTGCCAGCCTCTCCTTCATATGGCCATCCGGGTGACTGCTACTCTGCGATGTCCTTCACAGGGCCTGTAAACAGCACGCTGTGGTACTGTAGGCTGTTAAAAAATGGCCTTACCTTGACCACTGCTTAGGTGTGCATTATGCATTCCTGCCTCTGCATGCCTTTGACCCTCCAACAATGACTGTTTCTGAGAACACCATAAAGAGAGCTCTTCCCCTGAAGATTTCTAACCTAATTAGCTGAGTTTCAAATGTTGCCTTTTCCAGTGGATTCAAGTGTTTACCAGTGGTTTGTCATTGTTTGAATTCAATCTTAATCACGGCCATGACACTGAAAGGTTGTCTTTGACTAAAACAGATATAAATAAACATGATATTTGCTGAATCAAATGTGACACTGTAATGCGGCTATAAAGTCAAAGCATGAATATGATGTTTTACATGTCCAATAAAAACCATTATATGTAAATATATTGTTTCTATCTTAACTCTAAAACTCAAATTTCATTGGATAACAATGTCAAAGAGAATATGATGTGGCCCCCAGCTGCTTACTGCCTACCCCCAGGTACAACGACCTCTCTTTCTATTTCTCTGGGTACATCTCTCATTTTCATTTGCACCATACTTTTACTGCACACACACACACACACACACACACACACACACACACACACACACACACACACACACACACACACACACACACACACACAGTATCAGTGCTATATGTTATACTAGTTATTTTTTCTTGTTTTTTTTTCATATTAGTTTCATGATTGAGAGTGTCAGGAATATAGCAATCCCCTCAAACACATACTTGAGAAAATAATTAAGATTAATCACAAGTGACCCATGTTCCCGGTCCAATTGCAAAACATAATTATCAAATACCAACTTCCATAACTGCTGCCTTTAGACTCACTCGCTGCATTACAAGGTGCCAAAATTGTATTTCAGCTCAAATACCACAGATTCGTTC
Source organism: Albula goreensis (assembly GCA_022829145.1). NCBI lineage: Eukaryota > Metazoa > Chordata > Actinopteri > Albuliformes > Albulidae > Albula > Albula goreensis. The sequence continues at coordinate 5,965,733 of CM040756.1, forward strand.
CGTTAAATTGGCAGCAAATGGCTCTCATGCAAAGAGTTGCTATTAAACAAATATAAATTGACAAACCGCATGCAGTCTAGAAAGCATACATATTTAATTAAATTCATTTAGTCACACCTTGGCAATACTGAGCAGTGGAACGCAATAAGACGACTCGTATAACATGGTGGGCTGCCAAGAATGATCTTATGACAGAGTGTTTATAATTTATGAGGGAAAAAAGCGCATTAAGAGAGCAACTCAGCAATAGGGCCTATGATTCTGTTTGAATGACTTGTTTTTATTTCAATTTGGAGGAATCAATGCTTGGAGTATTAAAATGTTTTATGTTACTCCGTAACAACCACAAATATATCCTGGCTTTGTTATTTACTATTCTGGGTATATGAATTCATAAATATTCCAGCTCCTTTATTTGAACAGGTAGGTCTAGTGAGATTTCTATTTTCTTCAGCAAAAACTGTGACTGGGTATACATGTGTAATGGATTAATGACATCATCACTCAGCAAAAGTTGTTCATTGTTAACAGCATGCCTGCATCTATTTCTGAGAGTGGTGCGGTTTGTGCTGTCCAAAGGGAACACCAACACATCTGCACCACACTGACTGAGTTCCCTGTGAGTAGGCACATTGCCTGTATCTCACCACAGAGGCTGTGGTGGCAGCCGTTCTGCTGACCACAGAGGCTGTGGTGGCAGGTCCCGTTCTCAGCCTCACAGGAAGTGCAGCTCCTGTCTGCCTCCAGCTCCCGTTGGTCAGCCTCACAGGGTCAGAAGTGTTCAGCTCCCCGCTGGGTCAGCCTCACAGGAAGTGATGCACCCGCTGGGTCAGCCTCACAGGAAGTGCAGCTCCCGTTGGGTCAGCCTCACAGGAAGTGCAGCTCCTGTTGGGTCAGCCTCACAGGAAGTGCAGCTCCCGTTGGGTCAGCCTCACAGGAAGTTCAGGAAGGAAGTGAAGCTCCCGTTGCAGCTCCAGCTCCCGTTGGGTCAGCCTCACAGGAAGTGCAGCTCCCGTGGGGTCAGCCTCACAGGAATTCAGCTCCCGTTGGGTCAGCCTCACAGGAAGTGCAGTTTCTGCTGGGAAGTGCTGTACGAATGCGTAGCGAGGCTGCCGGACTGCAGATGCCCCAAAGAGAATGATGAACACACCGCAAAGGAGAATGCATGCTTGTCTAAACTCTGGACTTCTCTCGGGTGAGATGGAATTATGAATGCAACTGGCTGTTTAATGTCAGAAGAAAATTAAAAAATAATAATAGTAATTACACACACAAAAAACACATCATTAGCATTGGTTTATAAATAATTGTCATCACAACCCCAACCTCAATCTCCCATCAGCTATGTTTGCACCCGTTTCCCCTCTCTCACAATCGGGACCAGCACAACTGGGGAATGGAGTACCATTCAACATCACTATCAGACTGCTGGCGTTTGACAAAGAGTCTGTCTCACTTTTATTTTATTTGCGCATCTCCCAGCAGACAGCCGCTCACTTCTGTGCTCCAGAAAATGACTGCCTGCCATGGATGATGAATAGATCTGGAAACGCTCAAATATTTTATGATGACATGATGTCCAAATTATTTAAAAAGAGAGAAACCGCCTGAATATTAACTGCAAGCTGAATTTGGGGGGTGTTGGACGGGGGATGGCGTGGGACGCAGGACAACTGCCGCAAATACGGATGTACCGAGCGGCGGGTCTGAGTGGGTTTTATTTATTTCTGAATGCTAATGCCAGAGTCATGGTTTTGTCAGCTCTGCCTTTGTGGGTCTGAGGGATCGTTCCAGCCGTTGGCCGATGCTTGATGTCCCTGAATAAGTATGAAAAGAGCGTGTGCCTGGATTCCGCCTGCATTCTTTCCTTCACTTAGACTGCCTTCTAAATTCAATAATTTCTTCTGGGCTACAGACTGGATTGTACATTTAATACATTTTTTTTTTTTTGTTTTAATTGAAAACACACTTTACAAGTATTACAAAGGAATGTTTGCATCTACTTTCCCCGCTAACACTATTGATTGTTTAATTACTGTTATTATTTAACCTTTGTTTAATAACCTTCTTTACCACCGTACATTAAATATCCAGGTGTAGACAGGCATGTATTGTCCTCTGCAGAGACGTCCATCCATCCAGCTCCAAGTGGTGTCTGTGGTCACTGTGTCAGAGGACTGCACTTCCTGGACGGATGACACGGTGGAAGCAGACTGACCATGGGCAGCTCACTGCTTCTGCAGCCTCTGCACTGAGAGACAAGGGTAACATGAAAAAGCCATGACTGCAACAACACCCTGTGCTGCAACAATGGCAATCCTGAATCCCCTAGCAACACTACAGCCAGTGCTGCCCTGTCTGTCTGCATATCACATTACAGCCCTGTCCCCCATAGCAACACTACAGCCAGTGCTGCCCTGTCTGTCTGTATATCACATTACAGCCCTGTCCCCCATAGCAACACTACAGCCAGTGCTGCCCTGTCTGTCTGTATATCACATTACAGCCCTGTCCCCATAGCAACACTACAGCCAGTGCTGCCCTGTCTGTCTGTATATCACATTACAGCCCTGTCCCCCATAGCAACACTACAGCCAGTGCTGCCCTGTCTGTCTGTATATCACATTACAGCCCTGTCTCCCATAGCAACACTACAGCCAGTGCTGCCCTGTCTGTCTGTATATCACATTACAGCCCTGTCCCCCATAGCAACACTACAGCCAGTTCTGCCCTGTCTGTCTGTGTACCACATTGCACCCTGTCTCCCATAGCAACACTACAGCCAGTGCTGCCCTGTCTGTCTGTGTACCACATTGCACCCTGTCTCCCATAGCAACACTACAGCCAGTGCTGCCCTGTGTTTCCCTGTGTCTCTGAATGCCACAGTTAGCACTGGCTCAGTTACGATTGGGCACTCAACTTCAGGACCCATCCGCCTTGTCTGTGCATGATGATCCAGTCAGCACCCTATTGGAAACAGAAATGTATTACATGCAAGCTTGTAGGTCTCTAACTGTTGTTGGTTGTCATACATGCTAGTGCTTAGATCTTGGATGTGGAGTGTGGCGTTCTAACACACGATCAAAACGCTGGTCTGAATTGAATCAGCGTTTGTTCTTGACTCACAAACGAATGCTAATGTTACTTTCTGTCAGAAAGCAGTCACTAAATAGCATGAAAACTGAACCTGTGAAACTGTAAGAAGAAGCAAACTAACATATAGAGTATTTGTGAATAGATGATAAGGACAAGGGCATACCCACACAAAGAGAGAGAGAGAGAGAGAGAGAGAGAGAGAGAGAGAGAGAGAGGAGAGAGAGAGAGAGAGAGAGAGAGAGAGAGATAGAGATAGAGATAGAGATAGAGAGAGAGAGAGAGATAGAGATAGAGAGAGAGAGAGAGAGAGAGAGAGAGAGAGAGAGAGAGATTTTTATTTCATTTTTAATTTTCAGTTTTTTCATTTTATTTTGTTATAATTACTAGTTACTACTTTGTGCTGTTAGTATCCTTGTTTTTGTCATTGCTGTTCTCCTTAAACATTCCTTTGAATTTTAACAATGCAATATTTGGCAATACTCTTTGTTACATTAAAATGAATGGATTTTAGTTTCTACCCATCATTCTGCCTCTTTTTTCTGTCTGTTCCTACTTGTATTTTTTTTTCTCTTTTCAGAACCCTCTTTTTGTTGTCTCTCATTGTTATGTTTTATTCTTTCCCTTCTATGGACCCAACCTTTTTTTTTTTTTTTAAACTGAGCAGAGACATACCATTATTGTATTTTTTAACAAAGCAAAAAGTCTAACTAGGTACTGTCTGTGTTCCAGAATTCCTGCTGTTTAATTCAATTGAGACGAGGGACCTCACTCATCACTCTAAGCTCTCCAGCTCTTAAATTATTAAGCGAAAATCAATTGGAAAAAAAACATACATATCCTTTTTGAGAGGCTTGTTGGAATGTCTGGTAGAATTTAATTATGATCCAGACAGGATCACCATTGTAAACCCCAGTACTCTCCCCTGGAAATGTGTGGGCAACATTAGAGATAAGGTAGAAGGTAGAAGTCAACACGGGCTCAAAAGAAGACGATAACTATGAGAATCCACATTCTCTCCAGCGATTAAAAGCCCAAAATTCCTGTCTGAAATGTTTACTGTTTCAAAAAAGCATTGTAAATGAGACCGGCTAATGTTGACCTCAGAAGACAGAGAATTTTCCTCATTAGTACAAGTGACACACATCTTTAAAGGTCTTTTCCCTATAGTATAGGGCTACCACCCCCCCCCCCCCCTCACACACACACACACACACACCCTGGCCTATAGTGATAAACAGTTCAGTAAAATTAGCTATTTCAGTTTTTAACAAAATAAGCCAATGAAAACATGCAGTTCTTTATTCAGAAAATCATCTGAAGACTTTTGGCTATTGCCTGAATCCATCAGGGCTGTCATGGTCACGATCAACAGCTGTGAAGGGTCCACCTGTTTGCCTCCTTGGTTTGTGGCAGCCACTATGATTATCTTTCTGTTTCTCTTCTATACACAACGCACACACACAGGCGCACACACACACACACACACACACGCACACACACGCACACACACACGGGCACACACGCGCGCACACACACACACACACACACACACACACACACACACACACACACACACACACACACACACACACACCTTTGTTATACCTGATCCCTTTGGTAAAAAGCCCATTTGTGCTCCCATGGTGAGGTCTGGGGTGCAGGGGTGCAGGCCATGGGCCAGATACCTGATGAAGCTCAGACTTCCTGCAGGGGTGAAAAACCTGGCAGGTGAGAAAACCTAGTGAGCGCAAGTAAACAAGCTAAATCAAGTACAGCCAGAACAGACACAACTCACGGATACTGAACCCTGTGCCTGCCCCATGCACATAAAAATATACAAACAATTCATGATTAAATAAATAAATATGGCCTCTGAAAATCACAATGTCTGGATATTCTACATGTGACATTGCTCCTCCACTTGCAAACTGAAATTGTCATATAAGAAAATGAAAGAAGTTGCCCCTTTTGGAAGTCCACTGTTCACATTTCAAACTGTTTGTTCACATGTAACACCATTATTTCACACAAGACATGTGCCTGGAAAAATGAATGTGACATTTCCCTTGTGTTCCTCCAAATCCTGCAGATTATTGTGTTGCTGTTTGGGCTGTGTTTCAATCTATGGAGACAGACTTGGCCTCCTGTCCTCAAGAACAGCACTTAAACAAGCTCGGATTAGGCTGCAAGCAAGGGTGAGTGGGTTATGATTTTTATTATTATGATTATTTCCCTTTCATTTTTCTCCCTTTTCATTTCCATACAGTGTCTGTGTGTGTGTGTGTTTGTGCATCTGTGTGTGTATAGGTACTATGGATTTGATACCTTATATGTAACCCAGACTACATCCAGTTAGACACGAGAAATAGAAATAAAATTGTGCTAGTACGATCACACACACACACACACACACACACACACACACACACACACACACACACACACACACACACACACACACACTTACACATATATATTTAATTTTATTTTTTTCCTGGGATTCCTGCAAATATGCATTGCCAACAGTACGAACAGCTTTTTCAGCTTCATAAAAGACATTTATGAATCGTTAATCCCCAACATCAAAGAACGAGAGATAGCGATGTGGGCCGTGGCTCTTTATCGGTGCGTCTTCTCAGCCCACAATCGACGAAAAGGCTTTATGTGAACGTAAATGGTGTGAATGACAGCTGCGCGAATCCGAATGACAGATGGAACCGACTGCTCTCGGGGAAGATCATGTCCATAGCCCAGTCAGCAGCAGTAGATATCAAAGAAAACGCCGTGTTCTCGATTCAGTTTAACCTCAGTGCACGTCGCGTCTCAACATTCAGAATGAACCAACTTTATGTCTGTTTTTTATATATTCTACGTCATGAATTTGATTCCTAATGAAGTAAAAGTATGACACACAGAATCATTAAAAGTCAGAACAAACACATTAGGGGAGGCTTGCATGGTACAGCCTGCAATTCACAGAGTAGGTACCACAGAATAAATATATAGGCACCTGCTGGTATAATGTACTACTGTAACAAAGATTTCTATGTCTGCTCTTGCCATGCCTGGTTTATATCTAATTATACCGAATTATAAAAAAAAAAGGGACACCCGAGAATTTGGAATTACCCATCTGCAGTTTCATTTCTGAAGACAGTCGATCTACTGTCCTTCTGTAGATGCATATTTTGTTACATTGCCCTTTCCAGTCTAATTTTTAGATTGGTTATTCAAAAGTCAGAAATGCTAGTAGTACAGACAGATATTCACTGGTAGGTGGTTAAACACGTGTTACACTGTACCTATACTGGAGATACTTCTTTAAATCGCTTATTGTAATGAAGGAAACCGCTGTACTGTGTACTGTGATCTGTGGTCCATAATAACGTTCAGTTGGGGTTTGATGTTATGGTAGTTCTAGCATTTCATACATTAAAAATACAGACCACTTCTGAGGCATGTTTTAATTTTAGTTGAAAAGCACCATAATTTAGCATTCACTCAGAGGAATTTACGAAAGTGGATAAAACAGAATGGAGCAAAAATGCAGACCATGTTACATCATCAGCACCACATGCAGCAGTCAATGTATAACATATCATTACACGCCAAAAGGGAAATTCAGAAAAAAAAGTGAATTTGAGGTTATACTGAATGTAACAAATATTGAATTCAGATTTAGCTTTGATAGGTACGTTTTACTTGGATTCCTCTGGATCTCTGTTATGGTAACTTCCTCCATCCTGATGTCTCTGGTAAAATAAATAAATTAAATAAATAAATAAATAAATAAATACATAAAAAAATAAGCTCCCTTCCAGCTGTTACATTACAGTCATTTAGTGAACACCTTTATCTAAAGGAATTCACAGTTGATTGGGCTAACAAAGAGCCAGTCCCCCCTGGGAGCAATGTGGGGTTAAGGGCCTTGCTCAAGGGCCCAACAGCACTGGTGCTCTTGCTGTGGTTGGACTGGGGGTTGATCCACCAACCTCAGGGATCCCAGTCATGTACCTTAGCCACTAGACTACAGGCTGCCCCTACCTGAACCACCAACCTCAGGGGTCCCAGTCATGTACCTTAGCCACTAGACTACAGACTGCCCCTACCTGAACCACCAACCTCAGGGGTCCCAGTCATGTATCTTAGCCACTAAGCTACAGGCTGCCACAGACTTGAGACACTTATATGGAATGAATGACAGATATGATCAGAAGGACCATGAAAAATAAGGACAGAAATCCCGGCGTATGGGATGCAGGGGTTGACAGATCATAGGCCCCCACAGCTGTCCCCCATCCCCATCCCCATCCCCCTCCCCCAGGCAGAAGAAACACCTGTCTGCTTTGATTCATCTGCGGTGTCCATTACAGGCCTTCAAAGGGAGAACCAGGTGGGTCAGCCATAAGATGTGCTGACTGAAGTGATACAGTGGAAATATGATCCGTCGGACAGAGTAACCCTCCCCATACATAAAGACCAGACAGCCTCGTTAGGGGCCTATGTTCTCCCTGTCACCTCCACCGAGTACCCCGTCACTCAGGCCCACTTTATGTCCTCTGAGGCGCGGGCCAAACCGGACACTTGAGGGGAATCGATAGCCCTGGTCTGGAGCTGCATTAATCCGGTCAACAGATTTCTGGTTGGCTTTACCTGGGGGGTGTGAGGGTCAGGAGGGGGTTCGACTCCACTGGGCCGTCTTACTGGGGGCCTGCTTGCATTATGCTCTCTTTTTAAACGCCCCTATAACTCCCAGCTGACAGATTTGTGTGTCTTTTTTCAGCTGGAAGATACAGTGAATATAAAACAGTGGAGGGCCTGACAAATTCATTGGCTGCAGTAATGTAATGCTTTGTGTGCACAGAGCAATCCCAGTCTTTTTACATACAGAGGGAAGCACACACACAAATGTACTGTTGACTATCATGTTTTAAAAATATTTAGGTCTCACTTGCATTCAGATACACAAGCATGTTACTCTAACCACTGCACAAGTCAATTGAATGTGTGTAATACATGAACTGGGCTACTAACATACAGTATCTGTGTAGCCTCCATGTTATGACATTCAAGTGTGTTTGTTTTTTAGGAGCAAACTTCTTTTCACTGCATCAGAAAATCATTACTGGTTTCCGATTCATTTACCTTTCAAATTACATTTATTATTAATAAAAGGCAGGGAGTGGCCCTGGAGAGATTGTTAGTCCATTGTAGGGCCAGACAGACAAACACGCACACACACACAACACACACACACACACACACACACACACACACAATCTGGCTTGTCCAATATGGATTACAGTAGTATTAGTAGTAATAAAATTAACAGTAATAGTAGCAGTAGTAGTATATCCAATATCAATTGTCTTAGAGGAGACAGAAACTGTATCAGCAAGTCAGTTAAAACAATGCAGATTTAAAGAAAGCATCACACCTCACACTGTTATAACTTTGGTTATCTGTGCAGCTGGCTGTTGTTTTATAGACTTTTCCAAACTTTTCTTATTGTGGTAATAATGCGAGTAGACGCAGCTCCATCTCCACCGTCCCAGTAACCTGCTGCTTCCTGATCAATCAGAGCCGGAATCTTCGCGCCTCAGTCGAGCATGAGAATATCCACACTGTGCGAGGGAGAGGAGTCTTACCTAAGATATGTCAAACAGTGTTTTTACCCCATTATGCAGCCCAACAACCCAATCAATGCTCGCACTTTCCTCTTTTTCAACACTAAGAGGAGAAGAGGAACGTTTTTGTGCGAAAGGTGAAATGATGCGGGGAAAAGAGAAAGGGCGTAGCCAGTAAGTTACTGACTTTAAGCTGTGTAGTAGCTCCTGATCTTCCCCGGTATGTGTGTGATGTTTTTCGTCGATGGCGGGAGGTCCCGGAGGTCTCAGGGCACAGGCCACAAAATCCTGGTCATAATGGTGGGTGTGAGATGTGGTCAAGAGGCCGAGCTAAATCGATAAGTGGCAAAAACTGCAGACCATTTGAAGCTAGGTTAGAGGAAAGCCCATTGATTTCTGTTGTCGTTTTCAGTGCAGATAGAAACGAAAGCACAAATTCATCCTCACCTTAGGCTTCGTCACCCATCAAAGCTGATGAAAGTTTGAAGGCGGTTAGAAATGTACTTGTCAAGTTTGAATTAAATTTTAATGTTTTTTTTTTCATACATATTTCTTATTGTGGAAAAGTTTATCCTTCGAAAAATATATTTGAACTGAATGACATACTGTCACACAGGGTCACTGCAGAATGCATTTTTTTTATTTATTTAAAATTCATAGATGTTTTGTCACTGATTGTTGATTCTGTTGCGGTGTGCTCAAGGATGCTGGGAAATTGTTAGTCTTAGAGTGACATTGCACAGCTGTCATGACAAAACAGTACAGCAGAAAACTCTGAAAGAATGTATACTGTGGGAAAAAAAAAAAAAAAAAAACCTTGAGGAGAAAAAGCATAGCAATGTCACACACTAACACCGCCCAGACCTGCTCATTATTAAGCTTCTTTTGCCGCCTTTATTAAAATAGCACACAACATGCTAAATCATACCAAGGCATCGCGAGTCCCTTTTCAAAGGAGCCTTGAGTAATGGAACAGAGAAGCTCTAACAGTCAAAGGATAAAGGTCATCAGAGATAAAAAAAAAAAAAAAAATATATAATAATATTAAAATTAAAACAAGCATAGATTTTGCTTACCCAATTCAGAGAACAACAGCTCACCTCTTGATACAGCACAAAATGATAGGTGCAGTACCTCTCCAGTGATGAAATGAAGGGCTGAAAGATACACTGAGAAACACCACCCTTATGGACTGGTAGCACATACCACCCCCCCCCCCGGCCCATACATGAGAGTATGTCATTACTTTTTTTCTATTGCTTTGTTTGATTTATGAGGGAGCTTTAATAAATACTAAATACTTGTATAAGAACACACACACACACACACACACGGTCACAAACAAACACACACAGGTGGTGGTGTGTATCCCTTGCTGGTGATCAGTTATTTACCTTGCAGGTATACACGCCCATGAATGTAATGGCTTGCTTAAAGCTGACTGTGCCTGTTTGGGTGACTTTGTCTGTACACAGCTCTCAGTCCTCTGCCTCCGGCTCCCCACAGACTGGCAAATAGGACAGAGAAAGAAATCGCAAGGAGACAAGAAGTTTATTCTGGCTATCCTTCCATTGACATATACCTCTCTGTCTCTCTCTCTCTCTCTCTCTCTCCCTCCCTCCCTCACTCTCCCTCTCTCTCTCTCCATCCCTCACTCACTCTCTCTCTCTGTCTCTCTCCCTCTCTCTCTCTCTCTCTCTCTCTCTCTCTCTCTCTCTCTCTCTCTCTCTCTCTCTCTCTCTCTCTCTCTCTCTCTCTCTCTCTCTAAACCCCATCCATACCAAACACCTCCTTTAATGACCAGTAATTACTTCATGCTGCTAGTAAATTCTGTACAACTTCATTGCTTTAGGTAACACAACGGGAGACCAAATATCCATGGACCAAAGGGATGCAATAGTTCTGAAGACATTTTTGGTCTGGAACAACAAGATGATGAGTTTGTACTACGATGCTCTCCAATATTGACCCCCTAAGACACGAGTCACCAGAGAAAGAATCTGGCTGCATTCACTCTCAATCTCCATACAGTTACAAAGACACATATAAACACATGCCGGATAGCAGCAGGGAAAATCCAATGTATAATTCAATATTTTTTTCTTTTTTTCCTCTACTAAGTAGTGATGGGACTGGTCATTTAGCCCATCCATCATTTGCCTTTAATCTATTGTTACCTTTACCTGATGAATGAATACGGCTAAGGATACACCTTACCTAAACTGAGAACTCATCCATAAAATTCCTTAAAGACTTATCCTTGAGTATGAGTGAAACAAGCCTTCAGGTCCTGGGTTTGGGATTCCCGGTAAAAAACATTACAGGGAACCACAGAAGCAGAATTCTATGCACATGCTCAGTCAGGGCGTTCTATCCACACGCACAGTCAGGGCGTTCTATGCACACGCTCAGTCAAGGCGTTCTATGCACACGCTCAGTCAGGGCGTTCTATGCACACGCTCAGTCAGGGCGTTCTATGCACACGCACAGTCAGGGCGTTCTATGCACACGCTCAGTCAGGGCGTTCTATGCACACGCTCAGTCAAGGCGTTCTATGCACACGCTCAGTCAGGGCGTTCTATGCACACGCTCAGTCAGGGCGTTCAATGCACACGCTCAGTCAGGGCGTTCTATGCACACGCTCAGTCAGGACGTTCAATGCACACGCTCAGTCAGGGCTTTCTATGCACATGCTCAGTCATGGCGTTCTATGCACACACACAGTCAGGGCGTTCTATGCACACGCTCAGTCAAGGCATTCTATGCACACGCTCAGTCAGGGCGTTCAATGCAGACGCTCAGTCAGAGCTTTTGCAGTCCTGCCCAGATCTGAAGGAATCTCTGGCTGATTACAGAGCGACTTGTAAATCAAGCGCAGTGCAACATAAATCCAAGATTTACATAAAGCTCACCACATGAGGCCGTGTAACTTCATTTTTCCGAGCCCACCCACTGCACGGTGGTTGGGAAGTGTTGCTCACGAGTTAAGGTCTTTCTTCAACAGGAGTGTTTCTTTCTTAACCAGGTTAGCGTTTGCCTAGTCTATTTCCTCTGTCACTGCTCTCTTCTGACACCTGAGTTCACACAGTCCATCTGAAATATTCCAGCTGGTGGCAGAAAGCAGACACAATGAGGATGCCACATTTTGAAATAAAATCAGGTTTAGGCAGCTTTCCTCTTTTCCTCTCTTTAAGGTCTCTCTCTTAAATCTCTATATCAAAAGTTTTTAAACTATGTCAGTCAATTAACAATTTTTATACACTGTTTTTTTTTTTTTTTATGAAACATCTGAAGCATTCACCAAATTAAGACATGCATCGCAATTACTTACTGTAGATGATTTTAGATTCCATCTGTTTCTATGTTGTTAATGTTTCATAATCTTTCATACAGATACAAAAATTCTGCAGTGGAACAGAAATAAGTAATGATCTTTTTTTTTTTTTTTTTTCCTTACATGATACAAATGTTCTTCAGTTTCACCAAGAATGAATACACAAACTGAAATTAGTCTGGTTTCTTTATTAAGTTAGCATTAGCGAGTCACAACACAACACTGTGTTGGCAGCATAGCCCTGACTGAGAGTAACCTCTCCCTACCCAAAAGAATCAACAGACTGTGAGACAGGTTACCCTTGCATGTGTCCAAAATGACATGGTCTATGGAATGATAGATTAAAGATATGGTGCCATTGATTGTATGGGTCATATCAGGCCTAACATACACATTATATCTGTTATGGCTTTAAGGAGGCTAGATACAAAATGAAAAAAAAAAAAAAAAAATAAATCAGACCAGAAAGTAAGGGTAAATTCTGGGCAGACTGTGGATGTGGCTTGTTTGGTTTGATAGCAGTTTCAAGGTTCCGCCTGGATGAGAAATCTCTGTCAGGAGACATGTTTGGGGAAGCGTATTGCCCACGGAATCAAGACCCATAATCTGATTGGTGAGACCTCCGCGGCGTGACCAACATTTCATTTCACATTAACAATGTAATGACTCGGCTGTCATGACAACCATGTGAGCCTCACCTGGTCCTGCTTTCACAAAGTGCTTTCATGTCTCGTCAGCAGGTTTTCTATGTTGATCAGTAAACCGAATTTCATGTGTCAGTTCAGTGAATGTGAATGCTAAGGCCTGAACTCAGCCAAAACTTATGTATATCTTTGACAATCAAATGTGTTCTTTTTTAAGGGAAACTCTTTTTCAATGATTGTGGTGATTAAGTCACACTCATGAATAAAACAGGTACTCTATCAATTATGACAGAAAGTAAAGGAGAAAGAAAGAATAAATTGAATTCATATATAACATGTGGCAAGGTAGTGCAGTGCCTTTGAAATGTTATCTCTGAACTCTGTGGGTGTCTAACCTTGTAGACATGACTTTTTTGGGAGCTGTAGAGAGTATGTGTGTAGCAGACAGTCAGAGTCGGAGGAATGACAAAGATTCCCTGCTAATTGGTAACGCTGCAGTCACTGTTCTCTCGATCACTTCATTTTGTGCACTGGAAGGTGAGCTGATAGACTGTATTCTCTTCTCTTGCCACTTATTCTGTCAGAGGTGATTCGCGAGCTCTGCTTTTCCAGTTGTTTGTTGATTTCTTTTTTTTTGTTTGTTTGTTTCAATAGATTTTGCCGCATAGGAAGGTACTTACGCTGTCTGAGCATTTTCTGAATGACAGACATGTTGCATTATGTCTCCCGTAATTTTATCATCAACCTTTTGCTATTTTCACCTGTAGCTATTGTTTAATTACCAATATAATACAATGACAACCCAAAGACAGGGTTGACCAACATGTCTACTAAACACTGTTTTATTTTCACATTTTTATAGAGTTTCTGTTGTTATTCTATCAGTGTTAGTGTATTTTTTTATTTATATCTTTCCATGCAGACCTTTGACATTTCAGATTTTTAGATTCTATGTGTGAATGATGTAAAGGGGGAAAAAAATGACTGAGACTCTGCTTTCAGCATTAGCATTCTGCTCCTCCTGAGTGCTTGATCAAAGGAGCGCCTATTGATTCACCATGGATTCCTGGAAGACATCTTCATTTCTACCCTGATAATGTATCTTAGGTGTGCAATTTCCATATTCATCCTTGCTGATGGATCTGGAGCTTTAAAACAAACGAGTGGGAGGTGGAGGATGGGTTGGGGGGGGGGGGGTGCGGGGTTTGGGGGGGGGATTGCGTTGTCGTTGTCTCTTCACATATTGAGGAAACGGCTCCCTGCCTCTTTTTGTTGCTACGTAAATTAATCATGTTATGAATTAAAGAAACGTATGTTGTCGAGGCACGGGATGAGTCAGGCGCGGGGTGCATGGGGGGAAATTAGTGTCACGCTGAAAAAGTGGATAACTACATCTTAATAAATACCTGCACACTTCAAGCTCCGTGCAAATCCCTGCGGTAGGCCCCCTTGTGTGGGGTTACACCGTTTGATCGTTCCGTGTGGAAACTGTTTAGTTGCATGTTACTCTGGTGTATTCCAGGGGAAATGAGCGTCACGGCATAATGAGATCTGTGTTTTCCGACAGGTTATCTTTTGCACCTCATTACCAAGGTTATGCTACAGTTCTGTATCTGGGCTTGTGTCTGCCACAGAGAGAAATACAGTATCAGACCAGACTTGCACTTTTTATAGAATGAAGAGGGAATGAGGGAAAAGTTTGACATAAAGGGACTAGTTCCACGTGAATTAACGAAACCTTGAGCTATTGATAAGAACCTAAATGCAAATGAGACCTAAATACTGCTTTAATTCATTTTTTTATTCTCTTTCTTCCTCTTCATGGGCCTGTTCCCTTTATAGTTTTTTGTCTTTCATTTCTTGACTTTAATACTCGCGCTTTGAGTCCCACAGGACTGAGTCTTTGACACTAATGAAACGCAAACATGAAAGTATGCAGTCTGCTACTAGCTCATAGATCCCTCATCATAACCTCTGGGTCCACAATGTCAACCCCATCCCCTCCCCTCCCCCCCTCCCCCCCTCCCGCCCCTTCCCACCTATCCCAAACCTTCATCAACCTTGTTCATTCCCCCGGAGCTACACAATATTGTACTTATGCTTACTTTTCAGAATAGTCTTTTTATAAACTAAGAAAGATGGCTTGCATTCATCTCTGTTGTTTCCTGCTTAAAAATAATAGGGACCTTCATATGAAAGTAAAAGTATACAAGTGAACTGTAATCCTACCAAAGAACGCATACAGATTTAATGTATACACTGGAGCTATTGACAATGTAAAATGTGTTGCTTCCATCTTCACACATGGTCTTGGTTGATATGATGGAGGCTGGTGGATTGGCCCCAAACCCCATGCTCTAAGCCCTGGTAATCTTCATCAATTTCCGAGTACGTGCGAAACTCAGTCTGTGCCTCTGTGCAGGCTGCTACCTCATTCTGCTGGTGGCTTACACTGATCATACTTGCAAACTATGGCCTGCCGATTGGGCTGGCAGGATAAAGTCTGTCATCAGATCCGATCTATGAGGAACACCAAATTGCGACTGTGTTTTGGTGTCTTCAAATGACTGTCTTTCAGCACTCTCCAGCCGCGTGCTGTGAGATTTTTATCTCCGATCGCAATGACACACCATGGACGTAGCCAGTTACACCCCCGGTGAAGTCTGCTGGCACAGGAGGAAGTATCATGCTAGCACATCATCGTCTTCCTAAAGACAATCAAGGATTGATTTGTATTTCGACTTGAGCCAATTCAGTTGCTTCATTCTGTGTCAGCACATTCTCTTTAGCTTAGCCCCAGAGTCTCAGAGGTGATTTTAAAGTTGACATGCTAACACATTTACTTGGGTTTGGGGATAAAAATATAAATACAGACATGCTGTATGAATACAGTACAGTTCAGAGACTATACGTCTGCTGACATATTCAGTGTAACTAGAATGTATGTAAGGGTAATTTAGAAGTGTCTTGTTTGGATCCTATATGACTGTACTCACATGTATAAGCATAACGGGTATATTTGAGAAATCTAACCATGTCACACTCACAATAGGGCCTAGGGTAGCTGGCTTTGGCATTGAAGACGGCAGAGTTTTATCAGAGAGGACATGTTTTGTGTCTGTAAAAGCCTGTTCCAAGGCCCATAAACAAAGATGAACTCTGCCGGTCCCAGCGGAGGTCGCGGTCTGTCTCAGAGGTTAAAGGGACGGTGCGCTGTTGCTCTACAATCAATAACTCTAAACAAATGAGGTCTGGAGGCAGTCCTCACTGCAGTGCAGTCCCACTGACGGCCTCACCACTCCTCTCACTGTGTCTTTCTTTCTTTCCACTTCTTCTCCTTGACCCTGTTATAGTAGAGAATACCATGTGGAGAGTGAGAGTGACGAGATGAATGCATATAAATGCAACTCACATGCTTGGAAACAATTGCACACACATGTAAGCATACACATGCATGCACACATACCCACACACACACACACACACACACACACACAACACATGCATACAGGAACATGTGCAAGAACACACAAACCCGAACACACATGCACACACGTACACATACAGGCTTGAATACATAGACCAGCATAGCAAATGCACAAAGCAGCAGCATTTAGGTAACAAGTACTCTTGCATTTATATTTAGTCTTTTGGGTCTCGGATATTTATTGGAGATTTAAATTGGCTCACCTCAAAAATCTTGATTATGTAACAATAGTGATATATGGAAGCCATTTTGTGACAGAAAGAGAGAGAGAGAGAGAGAGAGAGAGAGAGAGAGAGAGAGAGAGAGAGAGAGATTTTAATATTACAGGTGGCATCGGGGAGCTCTGTTTAACTGCAAAAATGTTCAATTGTGTGTCTTGGGATGTGTAATGACCCCAGTGAGTTCAGAGCTTAATTGAATATATCAGCAAAGCCACAGCTCCAAAGACACAGTGTGCTCTTCACTGCACCATGGTGCTGGAGTATAGACTTGGTTTAGTGAGAAGACTGCCCCCTGCTGGCTCACCACGTCCAGATTGTTTTTAAAATTGTATGTGTCTGTTTGCCTGTTGTGTGATTTGCTGTTCTTCTCCAAAGTCACGCACCTCGAGGAAAAGTTTCATCAGGGAACGACATGCAGCTAACGCAGCATTTATCTAATCAATAACTGAGTCTCCCCCATGGAGCCCTTACATATGTTTGAAAACAATTGTTTACAAATAAATTAATAAAATAATTAATCAATTAATTACATTTCAAGGTGCTGCCAAGCCTAGATGAGCTGAATATAAGAATAAGAATATTGACTGTATAGGAGATTCCATATCTTTATTATGATGGTTTCTCTCATGCTCTGATGTTATGAGCTGGTTTGTTGTTGTGTTGTTTTCTGATGATACCACCGCTGGTGATGGGCCTTCTCTCAGCATTATGCGTTTATATGTTTGCATGTTCTTTTGTTGTTTTCTTCTGGGCTGTAGATGTCATCAATGCTAAATCTGCTGATTGGTTCATTCTCAGCATTGTGTGTCTTTGTATCCTTATGTCTCTCACTCTGTATATAAGAAAGCCAAACATTTTTCTCAAACATTCAATCACTCTTAGAAAAAAAGTGCTTTCTAGCAAGGTTTTTCATTTCTCCTGCTGGGGGAACCCTTAAAGGTTCATCTTAAATACAGAGATCTTTAAGGGGTTCTTTATGTAACCCTCAGAATAAGGTCCTACAGAGAACCTGAGAGTGAAATCCATATCAAAGAAGAACATTGAAGGGTTCCCCCAGCAGGAGAAGCGAAGAACCCTTTAGGAACCGTTTTTTTTTCTAAGAGTGTATGGTAAATGAATGGTGATGAGGTGCATCTGTAAGAGCCTCCATCCTATGCCCCCTCCCCTGCTATTGGGGGCCGGTTCCTCTTTCTTGCAGGTCCAGCTGGGCCCTACCAATCGTATCCCCCCATCTGGTCTGGTGTTATCACCCGTGTTTGTCATGTTGCCTTGGCTTCTCCGGGCCCCTGCCCAGCAGCACTCTCCCCCAGAGACAGCTCTGCCAACGACCAGCGGGGTTGAGTAGAAGGAGGACTGCAAAAACAGTCCCTCAGAGGCCTTCGAATAGAAGCAGGTCCACAGACAATAGAATAATGGGTTTACAACTGCTCTAATGAATATTTCATTGTATGTACATATCTTGGCATGGAGCATTGTTTCCGTCGAGGGGTGAGAGAATAACACACTGCTGTGGAGAAAAAGCTGAGGGCTGTTCCATAATCTCCCCCCAGACCAAGCCAACCCCCACCCCCACCCCCACCCCCGCCCCCGCACCACCCTCAATCCCCGCACCAAGGAAGAGGTATTTAAATGGAGAATCCAGATGAGAAATTATCACTGAATTATGTATGCGCTGTGCAAGAAGTGCACTTAGATTCAGCCGAGACACATGCAGGCTTGTCTGGTTGGTGCAGGGAAAGGGGGGGAAACCTTGGGGAGACAGTCCTGTGTGCCTTCCAATCCCCGAATTTCTAGCTGTGCAATTTTCATTCAAATTACAGCACGGCATCTCATAAACATGGCATTAGATTATGTAAATGAAAGGAGGTTGCATCTATTGTTGTTTAATTCCTTTTGGGAGACGTTTAATTTAAACAAATAAATAAATAACGGTAACGTGTCAGGTGGTTCCGTGAAGGGTATTGTGTAAGTTCAACCAAGCGGCTGGGAGAGCAATCGCTCCAACGAGACTGTGAACTGTTCCGTCTTCTATCGTCAATGGGCCACTGGAGTTCTGGAGCGTTCAAAGTGTGTTACGAAAACGTGACAAAGACGCCAGAAATTAAAGAACGTGGCAACGCCGTCAAAGGACACCAGATGTTTCTGTTTGTATTGGCATATGGTCAAAAAATAAGCAAATTAATTTTTCGTCTGTCTAATTTAAACAATCCATTTACACAAAGACACACTAAGGAAAAACAATAACAATCTTAAGGGATATCATATGCTTGCATTACATTATGTCATTATTATTCGTTATAAATATTTGCAGGAAAAGCAGAAGTTGTTGTTCTAACAAGAGTAGTCAAGTATAGCTCTATTGTATTTTTATTGCGCTGGTTGCAGCTGTTGCACCTGGTTTAGACTGTAATTTATATTAGTTAGACACAGTCTATCACCACTGCTGTTTGTGCTGTACGACCATTCAGATCTTGTAACATTCACCTTAGTTTAAACTATTAGGACACTTCGGAGATTGTGTGACTGTCCTACTCTCCATTGTATCGCAAGATAGAAACAGTTAGTCCGGGTCTAACAGAGTTGGTATATAGTAATTTAAACCTTTGCTCAAAAGCCGCTAAGCTCATAACAATCGACCCAAAAGAACACTACAGAAGGTCATCTGTTTGGCAGTTATACTCTGTTGTGCTGTAGCTGATGTCATCACTGCTACTCTTTGCATTGTAGACAGTTTTTTGGTATCATTGCTGTTTCTGAAGCTGCTTCTGAGATTCTGCCAATTGGGGGTCAGGCTATGTTATGAGAACATTCTCATTTTGCCGTATTGGATGCTGCAAGTAGAATCCGAGTAAGGTAATCAATACTAAAATGGGTTGTGCTTCCATGAGTTGTCAATCTCTGACTTGTTTAAACAAATAGGAAGGTTTTCCTTTGCCCAGAAAATGATAGCTCTATAGCAAGACGTGTTCAATTTGCTGCCCCTAGTTTCAACTAGCTGGAAGTACTGATTCTGCTGTTGATGTGGAAAATAATGCTCTTGCTGTTGATAATGTTGTTCATGTTAATTTTAGTTTTCTTGTTTGATTTTTCATATGTTTTTAATAGTGTGAATGATGTTGATGGAGTTTTTGTTGATGGTTATGATATTGGCATTATTATTGCTGTTGTTGTTGCTACTGCTTCCCCCACCGCTGTTGTTGTAAAGTGGTGAACTTAGCGGTTAGCGCATTATGCCGTACGGTTTACAGTATGGTCATTCATCTGGCTGTGTTAAAAGACTCTGGATAGATGCCCTGTTCTCCAGGCCTTAATGATCCACTCCCGGGAAGAGTCAAAGAAACATACCGCGCTCATTATACATAAATAAGTCCCAAGGCGTGGGTGAGAGAGACGCAACAGCGTTTAATGAACTGAGGTCTGCGTACACGCATCATGAAAGTGCAACGTGGGAACATTCCCTCTGCGTGTCGTCTGTCAGATAGACAACTTACTGTGTCATTTATATTCTTTTTCCCTCCCTTTTTTCCAGCCCAAGACACTGACGAGCAGATCGTCCCTAACAACCGCTGCGTTTCCGATGACAACCGAAGCAGGGGAATAAAGGGTCATCAAGCTGGCATCTCACACTGTCAGACTGAAACAAAAAAATCTCATTCTGACCTTTATAAGTGATCATGCTACATCACTCGTCACCGAGAGGCTTCTAACAGCCATGGAATATGGCATAGTTCAAATTGTTTCAGGGTAGCTTGGTTTCAGCAGAGCCCAAAGTCATTCATAACCCAAATATCCCTTCTGCAAAACTTAATATGCTATCTTATGCATTATTATACATATACATATTGCAAAAAGTAATATAACTGTACCATCATGTTCCATTCCATTTGTTTTAGTACAAATTTCTATTTGCTTTACCAGTCTTTCTCTCTCTCTTGCTCCCTCTCTCTCTCCTTCTGTGTTACAGGAACTCAAATCCGATTCTTAAAACTCATTTCATCAAAACATATAATTATGGGAAGTCTATATTGAGAAATTAGCCTTGCTAAGTGGAACTAATTAGCATGTAATTCGGAAGCTTAGATGAGAAAAAGAGATTGCTCAACGCAGGTTTGCTGACAGATTTTAAACTGGAATCAATTTCAGCCCCCGTGACCTTTCCGTGATTACTTTTCCAAATGTATACCCTTTGTCAAATATCCTTCCTGCTCAGGGAATACAAATATATAACTAACATCAAATACAAATAAATACAGTGGCTGTAATGACCTTGTCTGAGAGAATTCACATTCCAGTTCGACATTCTCCAAATGCCATGGCTGCAGAAACTTCCGGAAAAAGAGTGTGATGGAGGCTTTGGAGTGGTCTGTGACTTACAGAAATACATTGGAATGAATCATAATTATAGAATCACAGGAAATATGTTATATTGATATTTCCATTCTTTGTTATTATTACTACCCCCGACACCCCCATCTTTTTCTCTCTCGAACGTACCGTGTCTGCCCCACCACAGCTCCCTGTCGTTCAGACTGAGCAGTAGGAATCTGGACGCATGTGACTCGCTCTGATCCATGTAAGGCCAGCCCTTGCTTCTTTCCATTCTGCAGATGAGTCTCTAACTGCCTGTGCCTTCTGAGGAGCACAAAGTTAACATATACTAGGCCGTCATTCTTGCATGTGTTCAGATGGCCAAGACTGGTCTCTACAAAAAGATGTAACTGATCATTTCAGCTTTAGTCTCCCACCCTATCTTTCCCTGGCAAGGCTAAACCAGTTGTTGCCTTGTCAATGAGGGGACCTCTGGCCATTTCTGGTAATGGAGAGGCTGGGATTGGAAGACTCCATCACAGGGCTTGCAGCCACACCACCAACATTACTCCTCTACTCTGTTAGCCACACAGAGAATGATATGTTCTGTTTACACAACCACATGGATTCAGTTTTAGGAATTTTAACATTATTTCCATCATATGTATGATAATATATGCATGTAAACTCCAAAAAGACCAAAAGCATTACACTTTCAGGTCCCTTACAATAATATGCTTCAAAAAGCATACTATTGTTTTTGCAAATAAGGGTTTTCTTTTTACAAATAAGGGTTTTAAATGAAGCACCTTTATTTCTGTTCACTCAAACAATCTGTTCATTTTTTCTGCATCAGCACAAGTCAGATGGTACAATAAGCATGAGGAAATGCAGAAAACATATAATAGTTTCTGTGACTCTGTTAAGGAATAAGTGCTGCAATGGTTAGATTTTTCTTTTTAATCTCTCTCTTTTCCTTCTGTACATCTGTAGGGGGGGAAAGGTTCCTGATTACAAAAAGTCTGAATCAGCCGTCCCGATGTCCTGAACCTCATTGACATGGGTGTTTTGATCAACCGAATTATCTGTCAGGCTCAAAACTTCCCTCTCTCTGACAAAGTACCCAATAAATCAGACCAAGGGCAAAAGTTACACACCATGCATAAGTTTGCATGGCATAAGCTGTCAGCAGAAATAATTTTGCTTTAATGTAAGTAGTATGCAAATTATGTATTACTAATTCAAAGATATTTGCACTTCTAAAGGTGAGTCTGATTCCCCCCCCCCACCCTCTTCTAATCCATAGGCATTGCTGCAAAGGGGCGGGGACAGAACAGCAGGAGCATCACCCATCACCATGGCAATGTAAAAATGACAAAAAGCTCGAGCAATCAAATTTCACTTTCCATTGTGCTTTCAAAAACAGAATTGCCACTGAGTGTTTTATATACAGCACAAAACAAATAGAATTCCTTATTTAAAAAAAAAAAAGATAAAAGAGTAAATACATACATAATAAAGTTGAAATATAATGAATACATAAACTTGTGGGATGGATGAAAGAATGATTGAATGAAAGAATGAATGGATTCATTTGCAGGGTGGTGTAAATGGATTGACAGCATGGTAAGAGACACAGGAGTGAAAACAGGGCTGTTGGGAGGCGCATCCTGTTAAGACACTGTTCTTATGTATGGATGGGACCCACTCTCTCGTATCATCCTGTTAAGGCACTATTCTTAGGTGTGGATGGGACCCAGGGGCTGCTGTCATCCTGTAAAGACACTGCTCCTGTGTGTGGATAGGACCTACTGCCTGGTGTCATTTTGTTCAGGCATCCTTGTGAAATGGTTTTATCCCCCAAATCCTGACCACATCAGTGGTGGCTGTAACCGGCAGACCCTCAGACTGCGTCATGCAGTGGGGAAGTCTGTGTCTCATCGACCTACGGCGACCCCTGCTGGTCGGGCAGTCACCCTGCAGTCTGCCTGCGCAGAGCTGGCCCTGAAGTGTGTTCCTCTGATTCATGTCTCTGCAGGCAGGTGCTTTGGCTGTGAAAAAAGCGGTGCGAGTTGAAAAGAAGCATAAAAAGAAGTGGCAGCGAGTTTTTTGAGAGGACAGCATGCACATGGCCGCTCTCTCCAGAACTGACAGTGGAGGCTGAAGAAATGAACACAGCTTGTGAGTATGACTGAACATTACACAGCGAGAGAGTATGGCATTGCATTGTTAGTATACATGCTGCTGAAGTGAGCCTGGGAGCATGGTATTCCGTTGTGTGCATGTGTGCGAATGTGTGTGTGTGTGTGTGTGTGTGTGTGTGTGTGTGTGTGTGTGTGTGTGTGTGTGTGTGTGTGTGTGTGTGTTTGTGTGCATGTTTGTGTGTGAATGTGTGTGTGTGTGTGTGTGTGTGTGTGTGCGTGTTTGTGTGTGAATGTGTGCATGTGTGTGTTTGTGTGTGAATGTGTGTGTGTGTATGTGTGTGTGTGTGTGTGTGTGTGTGTGTTAAATGCACTTTTGTCATTAATGTGCATCATATGTCATAATTCTCTCATGCATTTTCAAAGATCTTGTTCCTGCAAGCGATAAAGGAGAAGGGGTCCCCTCTAACCCGTTCAGCCTCTCCTCTCAGGACTGACAAAGGAGGCAAGTGGAAACAGATGTGAGCAATACCCCTTGGCAGTAGCCCAGCGGAAGAGGAATTATACAGTCACATTACGCTCCTGATTTAACAAAAATTAATAAAGTTTTTAAAAAAGTGTATTAGCTCCAAGTTCATTCTAATACTCAGGCCTGGTTTCAATCAATATTCATCCTTAAATCTGACCCACAGTTAAAGCCTTAGTTTTTATCTTCACAAACATAAATTTGGCAGGTAATTCCGGTAATCAATGGGCTCGTGTAACTGTGCTGGTTGTGAATAAGTGTGAGTAAAAGGTGGAGGAGAAACGTTGACTCAAACCTGGCCACACTTTCAGCTCTAGTTTCAATCTGCTTTGCAATTAACTCTGAGTAATGAATTTTAGAGACAAAAATCAGCACCGTTAAGAGGAGAATGATGTGTATCTTTGACCAGCTGATACGGGAAACACAAATTAGGAGGAAAAAGTGCTGCATAAGGTCTGTGTTTTGAGCAGTTCGCTATGTGCACACATTTCTCTGCTGCCCGTTTTAAATGCTTTTTTTATTATTATTTTTTTTTTTTTCTTAAGAGCGATCGTTCCAGAAACCAGAACCAATTACAAAAAGGTGTAATCAGGCTAATTATTCGTTCAGTCACATATATTCGAGCATATACGAGCTCATTTGAAGCGAAACCGGGAGAAAACAAGGTTATCTGAGGCCTAAGACACCATTAAAGTTTCATTATCGGAGAGGGTTGAGGGATGGGAGGATTTTTACGGCAAACGGAAAGACCGGGTGTCATAAAATGGAAATAACACCCTTAGCTCGACACACACCTGCTTAAGGCGTGACCATAAAAGCGTCGGAAAAAGAACGGCGACAGGAAATTGCACGTGTATTTATTTCACTTCTCAATTACTATAATTGGTTTTAATTGATTGGAAAGAGCTCATGCATTATCAATCTGGCTTAATGGTCATGCGTAAGTGGCTATAATGAATTGTCATTTGATGTAATAAGAACCATTAGGTCAAAATATCATTAAACCATGTCCTCATGCATAAATAATGACATTGATGGAACTTTTTGTGGCAGTTTGTTCTTATATATTTCCATACTGTCAAACCGATTTACCTGGTCAGTGCAAAAAATGAAATAATAATAATAATAAATAAATAAATACATACTAATAAATAATAAATACATAAAAAGGAGTGATACTTTTAAGAGATTGAGATGTATTGTTTTGGTTAAAGGTACACTTTTTAAAATTGTTCGTTAATATATTTTTACAAGAACATAATAAATCAGTGCAGAAGGATCGTAGGTGTGAGCTTATAGAAGTCAACTGTTATCACACAGTAATGCGCTGGCCAGGGATGAGTGGAGCTTGTTCACAATGAAGGGTGAGATACAGATAGTGTTGTTATTTCAGTGAGAATGTTTACCTAATTTGTCCTTTTGCCTTTAGGGCCATAAACTTGCCTATCACCCCTGTAGTATCCAGGTGATTACCTTCTTGCCATCTAGTGGTGGACTGGAAGTATTGCCATTACCATGGGGGAGCCACTAAGTGAGATATACAGACGTTTGTGGAGCCACTTAGACACATCCTCATCCCCCACCGTATGTGTCCAGTGTTCCCCCACCACGCCTGGTTCCCAAGCATATGGAGAACATTCGTTCGCTCAGGAGTCACTGTGAATGGCACTGATTCATTAATCATGACAAGGTTTGATATTATGAGGTGAGTATGCAGCGTTTTATGCTAAAATGATGCTGAGCCAACAAAGGCTGCGATCCTAGATTTTTTTTTTTTTTTTTTTGTACTAAGCTTACCCTTCTGTCATTCAAATGCCCAAGTACTCAGATTCATCATTTTCCCAAGAGAAAACTCCCATTGAAGCAGTTTCTGTTCCCCCTGAATACTCTAATACAGGATTATGCAGGGGCAGAGACAGCGGGAGATCACAGCGACTGCACCTCTACACAACCTCTACACACCTTGATTAACAAGACACTCAGCCGTCTGATCTCTCTCTCTCTCTCTCTCTCTCTCTCTCTCTCTCTCTCTCTCCGTCTCTTTCTCTTTCTTGCATTCTAACTCTATCTCTCTCTCTATAAATCAAATGCGTTCCATCGGCAAGACAACAACAGCAGGACTGAATTTTTCCAGACATTTTAATTTTTACAGAAATAAATGACCAAGTCGAGAACATAACACATCTATAACACAATAGTGATCTTAGTGACTTTCTTCACCTTATTTTGCTGATGCAGAAGTTCTTGAAAATGGGGCCATTGATAGCCTTAATATTGACAGCAGTGCAAGACATAACTCACCAGATTGTTATAAAGCCAGTTTGTAGTTATAAATGTGTCTTTGTGCTGGATAATGTTGACAATGGCCATTAGCTTTTAAGAGTGTTTGTACCCCTATTTTGACCAGGGGCTCAGGAACCATTATAGATTGAAATTATTGGAAAAGTGGCCACCCCTCTCTTAAAGTGCATCCTACACCCCAGGGTGTGATGAATATTTCATGGGTGATGTTTTCTCCTGGGTAGAATATCGAAGGATCGTGTAACATCTGCTAGTTAGCTATATCGCAGGCAAACTGTAATTTCTTTATTTGTCATGATATTATGAAAGGTAACTGCAATGTCTGCATTAAACATCTGCATGTCATTCAGAGACATTAATTAACAATGTCAATTTTGAAACATCCCTTTGTGTCATTTGCCAGCTGTAGGAAATTTATTATATTCATATAATTACAGAAAACTGAAAAAGCTACAGGAAACTGTTGAAGCAATTATTGTCACTTTACTCATCTAATATGGGAATGTTTATGGTGAAACACAGTGTTAAGAAGGGAAAGGTCTCTTACTGTATATCAATTTCTCTTTCAAACAAATGAGGTAAGTGCATCCTTGGATAGCATGAGATAGTACCATCATTTTCATCAAAACCATTTCATTACAGCTTCAAGGAAAATGCCCAAATGAATGAATACATTTGTTCTTATAAAAACAGCCAATGTGCTGCCATGTTCTACATGAGAAGACAATACAGGTATCTGTCCAGAACCTCAACCACCAATACCGATCCTTTAAATTGGCATATAAATGAGGAATTTACACAATCTTGGAGAATAATATATGCAGAACATCTCTGTTAAACTTTTGAGTGGTTTGGTATCAGGACTATGGTATGTATCATGGAATGTTATGTCAGTAATGACACACATTTATGTATTTGTTTCCAGGTGCAGTCTAAGCTCTGTGTTCCCTATGTATTTTAAACAATTTGTTTGTGTGTACCATATTGTTACATATTTACAGTGCACAGCCATATAAGAGCAACAGCGCCTGCCTTTAAGTCATTTTGACGTCTGTGACCAGCTTTCAGAGACGGCTTGCCAATTTGCACGCCGAGGCTTTTGGAGGAAATCAGTTCAATGTTAAAATTGAAAGTCACATGAATAATGCATGACAGGCACCTCCGTGCCTGGCGGGAGAAGTGTCCGGAATGTTAGATATTTTGCATTATCCCAGGTATCGCTCTGTCAGACCAAGGCTTTCTGATGAACACTAGGTGAATCCTAATGGGAACTTACTGAGTGGAAGTTTTACTACAATGCTCGCTTAAAGAGGAAAAATATATTATAAAAAAAAATAAATAAATAATACAAGAGTGTGATGGCTTATCGCTTCAAATATATCCTCTTTCTTGTGCCGTAATTGGCCTCACTAGGGTTGTCCTTATCTTGTGTGTCTGCTCAGTTTGTGGCAAATGTGTGTCCCTGTTTGCAGTTTTTAACAGAATCTTATCTTAATCTGTAAGCATTCGTAATGTTGTGTGCATGTCATCCTTTTCCCCCGTTTTTGTTCAAATGCTCATTGAGAACATCTCAGAGGCTCCACAGGCAGCGGCACGGTGAGAATGCACCTTGTGCTCTGTTTCCTTACGATGACAAAGACCGGCGGTGCTCCATAGGTAAATGTAATAGGTACACCTGCAGCAACACCCTTACATTCAAGATGTGTTTCTTCTCTTATATACATTGAGTGTTTATATAAATGTCAACACTAAATGGTATTGTATTATCGCTCTAGTTCTATATTGGCACCTATATGATATCTCGCTCTCTCTCTCTCTCTCTCTCTCTCTCTCTCTCTCTCTCTCTCTGTTGTTGGTCCAGTTGTGTTGTCTTGCCAGAGTGTCTTGATGTCTTGCCATATCCAGTAATTACACAGCAGCAACACAAGCTCCCAGTCACAGGAAACAAAGCAGCCGCACCAGAATGTGCCTCAACTCTATTAGCCACCCAAAGACCCAGGGGCATTCTTAAAGGGGGGGGTTCTTTGCATACTTGATCCACAAAAACACAAGATGATAGCCTACATGTTATAAAATGTTTCTCAGGATATCCACACGACTAAAGGAATTTCGCAAGTATTACAATGCTTTTGGAAGTAAAGTAAATCCCCTTTCTGAATGAAAAACAATAGGAGTTCAAAAATATGTAGCCTACAGCTGTAAACCTCTGTTGTGACACTTCAAGGATCATGCTAGCCAATGAATCGTGCTTTGCAAATTCAGCTAAGTGGTTAGCGTGTCCACGCCCTCGACCCGACACTGCAGGTTTGAGTTCTGATGCAGATGGAGTGTTAGCAACACAGCTGTATGGGCGTAGGTTGGGTTAGATGATGAGAAAAATGATCTCCATGGCTCCCAGGCCCTGCAAAGACCCAATTCAATGCTTCCATACTACAATGCAGACTGGGCTTGTTTTGAGTCATAAAATCAACATAAATGTTTATTTTGTCCAGGCTTCAGTATTCCTAATTATAAATCTAATGGCTATTAAGTCAAAATACAGAAGCTCATGAAAAAAAAAAAGCTAAATGATCCAAATGAAACTCTGTATGCAATACAGACTCAA
>CM040756.1:5999022-6014022 GCA_022829145.1 Albula goreensis
TACTCGGATGTCATTAGGCTGATAAAGATGCAGTACAGATGTTTATGAAACAGTAACAAATTAAAGATATTCAGCGGTGATACTTTTGTCCCTCTAAAGCACATTTTATGACAGTGATTGCCATTAACTTTTATGGAATTCGTATACTGTAGATATATATTTGTTATATGTCACAAAATATATTTTGACACAGATGCATGTGGATCTTACATAAACAGTGACAATCTTGGAACTGTGACAATGCTGAATGGGGTTCTGTATCATTCAATGTTCTTTACAGAACACCAATAAGTAAATACAGCGTTCTGCTTTAAAACAGTCATCTCCGTAGGTCAGACTGACCTGTCACTAATGCAGCCAAATAGTTTAAACTTTCCAACACAGCAGGAACAGACCAATGAGGCAAACAAAAAAATACAAAAATAAATAAAAATAAAATAACACCCAGTATAAAAGCACACATGCAGCGCTGATTTGCATTACTTTCATATTACTGAACGCTTGACAAGTAGTAAATATGTTATTTCAGCAATGATACTGATTCTGACTTCCATAAATACATTTTATGTAAATAGCTATAACTTTGCTCTGTGGCCAATTATCAAACTCACAGACAATAAAAGTGAACTGGTACATATTTTCTGTGATCTCCACATTACGTTTTCTTTTTTTTCTGTATCTGGGGTTTATCCCAGCTGCTTCAGCGCAATTAAGTTAAAAGGCAAATATTTCATTATATCTTGAAAGGAAACTCTGAATCTGTGAAGTTAAGTAAATATGCATTTCAAACAAGCCGAACAGCCTGACTAGATGAATATTAAAGTTATATCTGTACGTATATCTATGTATATGTCTCTATACAGGAGATGAATCTACACATTACTCTGTTACTGCTTATACATAAATATATGTGTAAGTCTATGCATGTGTGTTTATGCCTGCATGTGTGTGTGTGTGTGTGTGTGTGTGTGTGTGTGTGTGTGTGTGTGTGTGTGAGTGTGTGTGTGAGTGAGTGAGTGTGTGTTTGTGTGTGTGCGTGTTAGTGTGTGTGTGCATGTGCGTGTGTGTGTGCATGTGCGTGTGTGTGTGTGTGTGCATGTGTGTGTGTGTGTGTGTGTGTGTGAGAGTGTGTGTGTGAGTGAGTGAGTGTGTGTTTGTGTGTGCACGTGTGTGTGAGTGTGTACCTGTGTGTGTGTGTGTGTGTGTGTGTGTGTGTGTGTGTGTGTGTGTGTGTGTGCATGTGCGTGTGTGTGTGTGTGTGTGTGTGTGTGTGTGCGTGTGTGTGTGTGTGTGTGTGTGTGTGTGTGTGTGTGTGTGTGTGTGCATGTGCGTGTGTGTGCTCTTGTGTCTTTTACCCCAGTCTTTTCTTTGATACATCAAAAAAGCACATCATCCTTCTCTGACATTTCTGTAATTGTAACTGGATTCTTCTCTGAATACACAGGAGTCCTCCTTACCTTTCACCCAGGATCTCAAGGACCAGGGGACTGAGTCTCATTACTTAAACAATGATTAATGTCTAATGCCAGCTTACCTTGTTTGTATCAGTGCTTGCTGTCATGCAGAGTAATTTGTTGAGACACACAGCATGATGTATTTGACATAGATGCCTGTCATGAAAGTAAATTTGAAAATTTCTGGCAGACTACTTGTCTACTCCAATATATGTTGGTCTGTTTGTTGTATTACCTGAGGAATTATGGAGAAAAATACACTCTGAGACTCATATTTAAGGCTATTATTGTATTACTCCTGACAGCAGAGGACAATGGAAAAAGAGTAAACTTAATCCCAGCATGTACAACATCTGTTGTCTATTTGCTCTTACCAATTTTATTTTTAGTTATGAATTCTAAAACATATTCCTTGTGACTAGTTTGAGGATTCTGTTTTGAATTTAGAGGGTGTGCTGCATTTTATTTTGCAGAACTTTTTTTTCTTGCAATACAAAACAATCTAAAAATTAAATAAAATATGGATTATAAGCCAATAGAACAGAATGAAGAAGTGTGAGAAACTGTGCGTTGCCAGGGACACTGGCTACTGAACTTTAGTTTCTCATCACTTGAAGGCAAAGTTGCCTGAATGGACCAGTTTGAACACATTCATTTTGTAGTATTTGTCCTCTGAATGCACATTCCTCTTTATTGAATGAAGAGAGAAACCAGAAAGCCTCCATGTAGACAAAAAGTCAGTCTGTTTGAGATGCAGCCACCACTCCTCATTAGCAATAGAGCTTTTTGGTTGTTCGCCCTGGAAAGACTATGCATTCTTAATGGCAGTGCTCTGTGCCAACTGGACTCCTATAAGAATGCCACTTTGTATCCTCTTTAAGTTCTATACTCTCTAGGATTGCATAGCTTTTTAAAGAACTTGGCATGGGGATAAAGAGCTGCAAGTTTGATTCCTAGGCTGGCCACTACCATTGCATGCAAGTAGCATATATTGCTTGGGAAAATCTCCACCAGAATGAATGTACAATGTATAAAACTTCACAGAAAATAAATAAATAATATCAATCTGCAGCATTATGTAATTAATCACAGAAAAATAAGATTGTTATGTTGTGTTTATGTCTTGTGTTGGTTTATCTGTGTCACGTTTCTTCTTTCCACAACAGCACTGGCAAAAGCCATTAGTGAATCAGTTGTAATTTTAGCCATAGCTATCATTTATTACATTTATACATCATGTGTTAAAACCAGCCTGATTTGGAAATTGAACAGGACTAAAGTGTTAACCTTTTCCATGGCCCTGTACTGTAATAGAGGAATAGTACGGGAGAAATTGTGTTTTAATGTTTTGGTGAGAGGATGCAGGCTTTATTGTTAATTGCGCAATTTACTCTAAACACACCTTGGGCAGTTTGATGAATCTTAAATTAATCAGATGGCGCTACATGTTTGTGCAGACATGAGTGAACAAGATGAACTGTTTGATGATGACTGACTAATGAAATTAAGACCAATTTAATGTGGCTTTCACAGCAAAGTTGGCTAAAAGACTAGCTAAGCACTTTCAGTCAATCCCCCACTCCATTTCCACCATTCTGGAGGGATCGTATAATTGTATGTTCTTCAATGAATATTAACTGTGAGGTACATGCTTGGAATGCAATTTGTTTGCCCTGTTTCCTAGAAGGGAAATAGGAAAATCCATATTTGTATTAGTATATATATATAGCAGAAAAAATACTTTTTAGAGACCCCTTCATGCATAGAATTCCAGATGTGAGCTAAAAATTAATTAATTAATGGTTTCCTTTTTGTGCCCAGTCGGAGCAAATACAGTAAAAGATAAAAGTTTAACAACTTTCTCCAGCCAGAGGATAACTGTGGGTTTTCATCACTGGCAAATGGGGATCAAATTGGATATTTATACCATATGAAAAGAAATGTGATAAGAAAAATATATATATATTTATGAAAGGATGATGCAATGCAATAATGTACTGAAGTAATACCAAATACTGGTGATAATAATACCAACACAAGACCCAGAACCAGAAGCTTTCATTTCATTTTTCACAATATGGAGGGCAGCCTCTGGTTACCGAATCCCTCCGGGACGGTTACCAACTGAGCTAAGGACAATCACAAAGACATCCCGACTGACGAGCTCCGGCTGAAAAAGGGACGGAAAGCATGCGCAGGCCTTTCTTTCATACGCCGCGGAGCATGTGTTCATTATGCGCCGAGCTAAATCCGCGCGCACAAAACAACGGCGATGGGGTGGGAGCCGATCGAACTGAGCCTCGCAACAATGCAGCCCGTATCGGAGGGGTATTACCTCAGCCACCCACGGAAAGCACATTGTACCTGAGAGCAAACCTTAAATGAGCTTAAAGTGGGTTTAATCGTTGTGGAAGGAGAGCGGCAGGCTACTAAGAGGATTTACAACACTGGAAGACAGTCAGCAGGCTCATCCAAGTTTGATGAAGAGAGAGAGGGAGAGAGAGAGGGAAAAAAACACAGCTTAAATATTCAATCAACATCAATCCAATGTTGGATTAACAAAGACCTCCTTCCTGGACTGCCTCTCTCTCTATCCGGAGGGCAGAATTGGCATATTAATAATTAAATGAGGAATGTTTGTGATGTGTTTTTGGCACCGTGGTACACTGCTGTTCGAGGCCTAGCCAAGCTCATATCCTGAATCCTTGCAGGCGAAGCTGAAAGGAGCTGGAAGTGTGAGAGCAAACAAGATCAAGTTTTCAACCGAAGAAACAAAGCTGTCAAGAGGAGAGTATGTAGCGAAAGATTATTTTTTATCTCCTTCCAGAAAAGCCAGCAAGGAAATGGGCATGCTAATGAAATAGCATCGCGTTATCCTATACCACTGCAGAAGTCAGTAACAAACAGTAAAACAAAAATTAAAAAAAAAATATATATATATATACATATACAATTATAGGTTCCTATCAACAATGTACTCTGTATGTCTTGATTCTCATATTTGAGGAACTACAAAAAAAGTGTTGAAATCCACTGACTTTTCTCCATAGACTTTTGCACTGGCTCCTGGAGCTTGATTTGCTTCAGGTTAAAAGGCAAACCATGCCACCTCTGTGTCCATGAGCACTGAGGCTTCAAAAGCAGTTGTGTTTAGAGAGGGAACTTTGGGCAAAAAAACGGAAAAGTTTCCTGTCTCTTTTAATTATTTTTCCTTTGGAGATGACCAAAAAGAGTCCCCACCATTGCAATATCGAAAAAAATATACTAATGAAGAATTCAATGTATCCACTCGTGAGTTTGGATATGTTTTTTTTTTTTTTTTTCGTCATGATGTAAAAATTGACATTCTCTCTGCATACAACAAAAATCTGTTTATTCCTTTTTTCAAAGAAAAAAAAATCTGTGGAGTTCACTGACTCATATCTTTATTTTCAAATTTAATTTAGCCGTTTTTTTAGTGCCACCAAATCCATGTACCCAAATCACAGTAATTTTGTGTGGGTTTATTATTATATTTATTCAAGCACAAAATACTTAGAGGACCACCCAATTACATGGACACTGGCACTAGCTGAGTGATGAGTAATTATCTGTTCATAATATGATGCTTTCTATATTTAACACTCTCTCC
Source organism: Albula goreensis (assembly GCA_022829145.1). NCBI lineage: Eukaryota > Metazoa > Chordata > Actinopteri > Albuliformes > Albulidae > Albula > Albula goreensis. Next base: position 6,004,108 of record CM040756.1, read on the forward strand.
TGAAGTCTGTCTCTCTCGCTCCATCTCTCTCTCTCTCTCTCTCTCTCTCTGTCTCTCTAGCTCTCAGGAGGTATTCTGCAGCACCCAATAACGGTTTCGATGGAAGCAGTCGGATTGAGCAGCAGACCGCATGGAGGTGCTGGAGGCGCAGGGTTTCTCTCACATTCTAACCAGCACGCTGTATGTTTATTTTTATTTTTGTGTCTTTTGGGGACTCACTTATTCACCTTGATCCTTAGAGTGCTTTCCTCTCTCTCTTTCTCTTGTCAAACACCGCAGTTTACATACATTCCTTCGATATCCCTGCTGTTAGTTCTTCAGCACACTGTGCAAAGCTTTACACAGGATCCTTTCTCCTTCATTTAAGGTTCTGACGGTTCCCATTTCCATGAATCTTTTGTTTTGTTATACAGGTTGCTGCAGTTTATATTATCGATTTAATATAAACACATCGGCCTGGACCCAATTAGAATTTGTCCTCAACTGCAGCTTTCAAATAAATGCTAACTTTACTTTTACTTTAAATGCCAACGTTTAGAGCAAATGTTTTACGAAATCCATTATTTCAAGTGCAAGATGCTTAATAAGAATTAAAAGAGCTACCCAAAAAGTGTGGAACATCCTTTTGACTGAATCCAATCACCAAATCACCTTTTAATGGACCTTTTGTATGAATTTACCATTCAGAAACCTCCAGGGCCACGTTTCTCCTACAGTATATGTGCAGCATGTTAATTTCCAGACTGGATCATCAATCAGAACCGTACTGAGATAATTAATACAGTGTTCTCACTGGCCCAAATCTCTTTAGAATGAGCTAATGTTTGCTAGGCTGATTGATTCATTGACAGACTGAGGGAGTCACACTGCAGTCATTATATATGCTGACAGTGTTGACATCTACATAATGATCGAGGCATGTAATATCTTGTAATCTCGCTATAATATCAAAGCGCTTGCAAGGAGGAGAGCAGTCACAGCCTGCAAATGCAGATCGCAGGCTTTCATTGAGACTTTTAAAAATGAGTGATGTTCCCAAGGCAGTGCTACCTTGGACATAGAATGGCTTTCATTGGTTTTTCATCGAAAGGTAGAGCTGAACTTGTACTAGATACCATGCTGTCTTAGGCAAAAGAGGAGTTTGTCTGTCTTTGAAGTACCAATTCAAAAATATGATTTTTGGTGTTATTCAACATTGATATAATACAATAGCTGGATTTGTTCAAATAAAGGTTCAGGGTAGGTATTTTCAAGACAACCCCTCACTCAAATACCTCTATCTAACCATTCTGGTTTTCTCTGCAGGTATTAAATTGACACGTACCTCCTCTCCCATCAAGCTCTCTGCTTCTGGCATCCCTCCCCCTCCCCATCTCCACCTTCATGTCTACTTCCTTTCTTCTGTATTTCTCTTTCTCTTCTAGTGGTCAAGAGGAGGGTTCACCTCATTCAAAATAGTGAGGCATGACGCCACCCCCTTTGGACTTCAAGCCCTCGATCAAATTTCCATACTGATATAAAACTTGCCGCATCGCAATACACCTCTTCCAAACACACTCAATGTTGTCTGAAAATTAACTCTACTGAATCAGATTTAACGCATACCAGAGTTGTAAGTGTTTACATGTAGCTACGAGCATCATAGACATCTGACGGTCCAGAGGAGCTGCTGGAGACAGAAGAGACAGGGGTTACCATGCCAACTGTAACCTCCGTTACATGGTTGAAGCTGTTGCTAAGTATGTGTACTGCCAAATTCAGTAGTGAATCACATTCAATCATGTAAATTCCTTTGAGTCAAATCATGTTTTGCATTTAGGTTTGACCTTCTTTAATTATTTTGTGGGCTAAAATAATTTTTTTTGGGTGTATATTATTGACATGAGTTATGATTGAAATGAAAAAATGAAAATGTGGGCTACAAAGGACCAAACCTTGTCAGTGCTGAGCCCAAAGATGATGCAGATTGATTATGGTATGAAAGTACCTTACACCATTGTATGGACTACTTGTGTGTTGTCGGATACAAATCCTCATGCATATTATTATAAAGCTCATGAAAATAGGCACATCCTGGCATATCAGAAAGCTTATGCATATTTGCAGTGTCCATATTGTTGTTTAGCATTTGAGTTTGTCACTATGTCTTTAGAATTTGATACCATATCCCACTTTGTAAATAAACTGACCTGGCCTGTTCACTCCCAGGGTGATAGGTCAGTGCTGTTTTGCTTCTGCAATTCACTTTAATCTCATTTGGATTTTTAGCTAACAATGAGTTGAGTGCCTGTCAAATGTGTTTATGTCTGAGAGTCAATGGCGGTTTCCTGTCACACAATCAAAAATCTGGCTGAATTCCAGGTTTTAGTGTTCCTGCGCTGATTTACAGGTGCAGAAAGGAAGAGGGGAAAAAATGCATACATGAAAAAAAAAATAAATTACAAAAGGTATGAAAGAAAGAAAGTGCAACCGACTTAGCAAAGCATCATCTTCAATTTAGTGCCTGAGAGGCACTGGAAATTTGATTATGATGTAAGAGCTGTGTGCTGTTCAGACACAGATACAGAGAGACAGTGTTGAGACTGTGTGTGTGTGTGTGTGTGTGTGTGTGTTTCTGTGTTGAGACAGTGTTGAGACTGTGTGTGTGTGTGTGTGTGTGTGTGTGTGTGTGTGTGTGTGTGTGTGTGTGTGTGTGTGTGTGTGTGTGTGTGTGTGTGTGTGTGTGTGTGTTTCAGACACAGGTACAGAGAGAGACAGTGTTGAGACAGTGTTGAGACTCTGTGTGTGTGTGTGTGTGTGTGTGTGTGTGTGTGTGTGTGTGTGTGTGTGTGTGTGTGTGTTTCAGACAGAGGTACAGAGAGAGACAGTGTTGAGACAGTGTTGAGACTGTGTGTGTGTGTGTGTGTGTGTGTGTGTGTGTGTGTGTGTGTGTGTGTGTGTGTGTGTGTGTGTGTGTGTGTGTGTGTGTGTGTTTCATGTTGAGACAGTGTTGAGACTGTGTGTGTGTGTGTGTGTTTCAGACACAGGTACCGAGAGAGAGGCAGCAGATGTCTGGTGGTGAAACTATGCCAAACACTCAGAGTGTGGCATGTACTGGAAAATGACATACAGACAAAGGACAAGTGGCAACCTGAATCAAAACAAGGTGTTTCAGTGCAGATCACAGCCATAAACCGATACGTCAGGCCGCACGCTTTGCTCTTCTTCTGTTAATGTGCCAGGGGATCAGGGTTTTTATGAACCGACCAGGAGAACACACCCTGTCTAAACATGGGCTCACTATTATGACAGTAACACTACATTAAGTTGCACCTACACCTATGCAATTTTATCATAACAACTGTCTATCTGGTCACTAAGCAACTGCAATTAAGGTACCTTCAATTAAATACTTAATACATCCTTTCATAAAAGTGTTATTAAATCAATGTCAATATCGAGAATAAAGCTTTTTTCCACAGAACATTGATAAAAAAGATTCCTGGGAATTCGGAGTTCTCAATAATATGACAGAAATCATATCTCTAAGAGTAATTAAAGCCTCCCAAATACATATTGGCTTTCTAAAACACATACAGAAAAATGATACCCACACAAATAAACATATTACTTTTTTTCCACTCCAGATTATGGCCCTGTCCTCCTCATTGCCAATAACAACAATCAAAAAGATTGTTGTTAGGTTTTTTTTTTTTTTTTTTCTCACTAATTCTCAAACTTTCTCCTTGTCTATGCCACAGTCTCCATTGCAATATTTACTAGTGTCACTGTCCTTGTAAACAAAACAATCTTCAAATCAGCTGGCAAACAGAGCTGCATTTTCAATTTTCAGGTTTGACTGTTGAATAAAATTGATGTGATTTCAGGATCACTAATATTTACAAAGTGCTCTGCAGATACAAACAAACAGAATGCACAGGCCAAGAAATAGCATTTTTTGCATGTGGAGCCACATTAATATTTACTAATAGCATATGGCTGAAATATTACTTATTTAAATGTCTTATTTATATCTTATTTATGGTTTTATTTTAATTTTCTTACAAAGTACCCTTTTCTGGGATCACATTTTTACAGTCTTAATACCAAGACCGTATATTACTATTTCCATCCTTCCATTCATTCATTCATGCATATATGTATTCTTAAGGTAGTATAAAGTATATCAAGAAAACATACAGCTGGAACTGAAATAAACCACCCTTAGGTTTCACACAGTTTCCTCCTCCATGACCAGGTCAATTCAGCTGAAATTTGCTTGTGCAGTACCATTGATAAGTTCAATGACCAGTTCATTGCACTGGCCCACAAGGGTTGAGCTGTGGTGTACTGAAGACACCAGGGACAGTCTGAGTCCAGAGGATTGTATGAGAACACAGCAATTAAGCATTTAATTGTCTGGCCAATCACATTTTAGCACAGGCAATCCTTTGTCAACCATGTGAACATGTGGCTATGTCGGACATCAATAATCAGCAACCACATTGGAAAAAGAGAGAAAGGAACACTATGAAATATTATTGACATTTCTCTCTGACCATCTTTAGACATTCTTCTGCATTTCTGAGGAAATATCAGCAAGGATCCTAATTTGAATCAAGTGAATTATTGATGGCTGAGTCCATTAATTATTGCAAACATTTTAACTCCATTATTACATGATTTTCATCATAAAAAAGAAGAAAAAAATCCAGAGGTGGTAAGAAACAATGCTAGCAGATTTGATAAATATTTATCCTTTTTTTCCAGTCCATGTTTTTAAGGCAAAATACTACTTCAGATGCAAAGCCAGATATGCCAGGATTTCACCTTGTTAATGTCCCACCCTGGTGCCGGCGTGTTTTTTTGTCAGCATGTGCACTCACTGAAACGCTTCCATCTACACTCTTAATTCCCTCAGTTTGGGCTTTGAGTAAGATCAGAATGTGTACCCTTTTGCTCCTGAAAATATGTTGAGCTAACAAAGACTGATCCCTTTTTTGGTTTTGTGCAGAGCTTACACTTCCACTTAAATCCCCGGGTCCTTAAATTCAAGGGAAGGCACATCTTAATCCTCGGGAACACAGCACAAATTAGAATTAGCATTTATATTCCGTGCCTGCAAACATTATCTTATGTCTTAAAAAGAAAATGCACCTTGCTGTATACTTAATATGTTGGAGGAAGCTGACTTTGGTTAATGGTTAACTGGGTCGAATATATGAATATGCTTCTGATACCAGAAGTTCCAATGAAGTTTGTGGAGGAAAAAAAAATCATGCATCAATTTAAAAAAAAAAAAATAACTTAATGGGCCATGGGGCCCCTGAGTGGCTGGTGGGATAAATTGCTGCCTACGGGTCCAGAGGGCGGGGGGTTCGATTCCCGGCTTCACCATTCCCATCCATGGCTAGAGGTCCCCTTGGTGAGGCAGCAATTGTCCAGCCTCAACGGGGTTCGATACGGGGTAGGTCGGCCTAACTCCCGTTGGCCTCATCACAATAGCACTCTCCTTGTCATGCGCCTGCAGCGGCATGAACCGACTGTATGCTGACTACATCCTCCTCTGACGTCGTAGGCAGCGTGCGGTTGGTGGTGCAGCCGCAACATGAAAAGAAGGGAGAGCATCGTCACGTGAATCGGAGGAGTCATGCGCACGACTTCTCCTCCTACAGCTGTCAGGGCGAGTGCTGCGGTGAGGTCAACAAGTTCGGTTGAACATTCGTGTTCTGAAAAAAAAAAACATTTGGGTTCTGCAGGTCGGCCAAAGTATTTAGTGAGGACAGAGTTTATGGAGCTGCAAGGGCCACATTGAGAAAGCAATTTAATGTCAACTTGGAAATACAGTTCTGTCTGATTATGTTTCTTTGGTCCCTCACATCATGCAGTATGAGTCACATGCTTTATAGAGCTCTGTTGAAAATGATGGATATCAAGAGGTATCTTGACTTGATGTGGCTTTATAACACTAACAGTATAACGATAATAAACATTGTTTTCTGTAGTTTTGCCAGTTTTTATTAAATATTGAATCAAGCTTTAAATATGAGATATTATTTTCCATGCATTCCTATAAACAACAGTTCATATTTTGGAAATGCTCACGGACCTGCTGGCTAGATCATCCATGTGCGCTGCTGTAGTGCAGTAGTACTAGAGCAGTTTGAGGATGCAGTAGCACAATAGTACCAGTGCAGTTTGAGGACATGCAGAATTACTCATAGAAAGAGAGGGTTTCCTGGAACAGCAGAACAGCAACCCCAGTGCAGCAGGTCTACCGCAATACCATCCACACTGCTTATTACTTATTGACAACTTCCAGGATTAGGAATGGGGAAAAGTAAAGTTAGCCCATTGGACAGCTCTGTATCACAGCTGTCTAGGTTTAAGCAAACATTGTTCTTTAACTATTTAAGTGTGTAACACTGAGATATTTCTGAATAGATGTGTTTCTGTATTTATTTTTGTACACACACATTCTTCAAACTTCTCTCCCGGTAATACAATAATGGGGTACTTTCAACTTGTACTACTTGCCACAGCCCACAGGAGACAAAAACAAATGAGATCAATACTGTATCCATGTGAGTGAATGAATGAATGAATACGCCTATTGCCATTTTCTCCAATTTCTTGTATAGATTTGGGTTCAGTGGTCGGGCCTACTATTGCTTGCTTCAATATTTAAAAATTACAATATATTTTTGATGTCTTGTCAGAGATATAAGAAATGATTAATATCATCATTGGTTCGTCTGTTTCAAGTTTAGTTCTTTACATTCATCATCCTGCCAGGATCTCTTCTATGATTAATTCTGAACCATCTGGCAGAGAAGAGTAAAGTACACATTTTAGAGAATTTGGAGTTTTAAGTAAAGCATTAAAAACATATGCTGAACATATAAAGAATACCATCTATCTTTTATGCTTTTTTTTAATTAAGTCCACAGTTTTTGTGTAATGATAGTTTGCTGGTGACAGCAGTTGTTAGCAGATTAATGTATCTTCATTCCTGTCTGGGTGTGGAATATGCCGGATCACTAACGTGTTTCAGCATCACATGGATGTGGAACCATTCCCAGTGCAGAGCTAAAACCCGTCCACATCATTATTCCTGAGTAATGAAGATTCCTACCCACATAAATCAATAAAACATATGCATGCCTGCATTTACTTGTTTAGTGAAATCATGTTTCACGTTGCATATGTTTCTGATGAAAAATTATGTACATCCATAACCCCCTCTTTGAAGCAAAATACTGACACACAACAATATTTCAGAATTTCAGAATGCTATTCTTTTTTTTATTTACAAACTGAGATATGATTTCTTCCTTTCACAAGAGCTATACTTGAAGTTTCTTGTAAAAAGAGAAACTGTGGCTGTTTTGAGTTTGGTCTGACTCCTCACCCTCTACCCGTCCGCCTCTGAGTCATGTGCATCTCTCAGTTCGCCAAATCCGTTTGATTGGTGCGGCCCCTCATTCATCTCAAAGGTGCACTGGCTGACAGGGAGTCCTTTAGAGTCCCGGCTTACAAGCGGCCTACAGCTCTACAAAAGGGGTAAACCGAATCACTCTCTTATTGCAGTTGTTACTATTCAAAGCATATACGGCTCAGGAAAGGTCACTAAATCTAGGAAATGGAATAAAACAGACAAATAGCTCTCCCTGCTTTGCCCACATTTTTCAAGCTGTTTATATCGCAGGAGTCTTGGGAATAACTTCCTAGAGCAGCATTCACAGAACCCTGTGTTCCCCTTTGTTATTTGGGATACAAGACACATGAACAAGTGCACAGGGGCAGTGGTATGGACTGCTGTGGGGACAAATGGCGATGCAGTGCTGGAAGTCATACTGTGAAAGAGTTGCTCTGGTTAAAATGATCAATTCCACCATTTGGTACTAATCGCCAACATCCAATTATCAGCTGTTGCACGTATGCATGTGTGTGTGTGTGTGTGTGTGTGTGTGTGTGTGTGTATCTGTGTGTGTGTGTATGCACGTGTATGTGTGTGTGCGTGTGTGTGTATGCACGTGTATGTGTGTGTGTGTATGCACGTGTGTGTGTGTGTGTGTGTGTGCACGTGTATGTGTGTGTGTGCGTGTGTGTGTGTATGCACATATATGTGTGTGTGTATGTGTATGTATTTGTATGCACACATGCACATGGGTGTGTGTGTATGCACATGTGTGTGTGTGTGTGTGTGTGTGTGTGTGTGTGTGTGTGTATGTGTGTGTGTGTGCGTGTGTGTGTATGCACATATATGTATGTGTGTGTGTGTATTTGTATGCACACATGCATATGGGTGTGTGTGTATGCACGTGTATGTGTGTGTGTATGTGTGTGTTTGCATGCATGCAAGGGCATGTGTGCTTTGCTGTATATCAGCATTCTGAGAGCGTCTCTTATTCATATGTTTTTTTAACGCTGTTGTGTGATGTACGAGCAAGCTTTACAGCTGCACTGCATGCAATTGAAAAAGGCTCAGACGCTCATGTAATTAATCTGCAGACCTTTTGTGAAATCAGAGGAGGTTAAACCAAGAGGGTACATCCTTTTGCAGAACATGCTCATCGTCTCGTGTCCTCCCTTTGCTTCTAGCGATGCGCATACCAAAAGCACTGACACGGCAGTGGCACTTTACAGTGTCCTGCTCCCTGGGAAGCCCTGCTTCGCTGATTAGCACATGGTTCATCCAGCCCAGTGAGCAAGGGTCTAGCAAAACAGACAGTGCATGACCTTAATTTACTGCTTAATTATGATTTATGACATGTTTATGATAATACCCACACAAAATACTGTGCTTTTGATGTCCATGTGGATGGCTGCATGGAAGTAATGCATTACATGTGTTTTCCCAATGTGGTGCTTATGCTTTCTCAATGATTCTGAACCACGCACATTTGATTCTTCATTCAACCAAGAACTGTTCGTAGGCTTTTTAGCGACACTGCTGTTACACATAGGGAAAGTTAATGTGGTGAGTGTGTGTGTGTGTGTGTGTGTGGGGGGGCGGGGTTATGTCCTGCAATGTGGACCGTGGCATGGAGATGACCTCCATCGATGTCCAGGAGACAGGTCTCTGCAGAACATGCTACGCACCGTTGAACATCCTCTGCTGCAAATGAACTTAGGAGACATTTAAAAAATCCCAGTGGTTGAGAAAGGGGCTGCAAGACATTAAAGATCCCACTGGAAAAGACAGGAAGCCCGAGAAAGAGAGAGGAGAGAGTACACTGCTGCAGGAGCAATGCCGCCAAAACTTGTTCCCAGCAGTCATATGAACACTGAAGTAAGCATATTTAAAAAAGTTTGTGAAATATATACATACACACATACAGTTTCATATGGGGGATACGTGTGAGGAAAATATCTATCCAATTAAATGCATGAACTTAACAAACGTACTCAGACACAGAGCTGTGCACACACAGTGATTGGAAAGTGCACACAAATGGAAATCTTGACAAAAGGAAACATTTTTAAAATCGATGGAAGGAGAAAGCACACAGCACATTTTGGTATCATGAGGAAAGTAATCTTAAAAGTTCAAAAACAAATTGGAGTCTGATCGAAAGTATTTTATTTCATTATGGCCCTATATAGCAGCAACAAAGTGAACACAATCCGGCCATTGAGTAAGATTTGATTGGACAGCATGACTGTGCCATCAGTTTCAATAGACTGGAGCGGCTCCTTCAACCGATTTTAACACTGAAACAGTGTAAAATAATAACATACATATGGCCAGTATCCTTTCAGGGCTGTGGTCTATGAGAACAGCAATGGCACAGTACCCATGTACAGGTCACTGACAGATGATGGGTCTTAGGACACAGTGTTGGCAGGTACTCATAGTTTTGATTGTGTGCCAGAGTGTGCGCATGCATGTGTGTGTATGTGTGTGTGTTTGTGCGTGCATATGAGTGCACA
>CM040756.1:6019022-6029022 GCA_022829145.1 Albula goreensis
CCGAAATGCATGAAATGGTGGTATTGTGCTCATAATAGTTTTTAATTCCAGTAATGTTTCAGATAAAAATTAAACAGTAGGGTGAGTCTGGAATCCATAGCCATGTAATAGGATGACTATTTAATTACGCAATTGGGGTTAAAGTAGGGAAACATTCTGACACTACACTATATTTGTTGGGCATTGCTAACTTTACCACTACACCAAATAAGAATGACCAAAAAAATGTGTTTTAAAAACTTTGACTGAAATTACAAAGCTGAATATATTGAAAAAAAAAAAAAAAAAAAAAAACATCAGTGGTAAAATTTATCAAATGTTCCATAGTTATTCTGCAAACCAGAATAAAAATATTAGCTGAAAAGAAACACACGTTAGCATACACTAATCCAAACTGGCCCTAAAGGAATATTTGTTGACCTCATGCTGTGAAAAATAACTTATAATAACACACATGTTTTTGTGGGTGCAGACATGGCTGATTTACACGGTTGCAAATTAAGACTCCTGGAACATTAAACATGGTACACCAAACACAGAACCCCTGTCCTCTGAGATAATTCTACTCAACCACAAGGAAGCTTCACAGTGAGGGAACATTTTACAGCTTGGAGGTATTATGGTCTTTTTTGTCATGGCAAAGAAATGTCCTTCCATTAACAATAATGAGCGCCACAGGGGAAGGAATTAGTTGTGTCAAACAGTTGCGCATTGTAAACGTTTAATGTTCTTCCATTCTTTAGAAGAAGAAAAAGACTTTGAACCTATAGAGCTCAATCACTCGTGATGTCATGGGTCACTCTTTGTTTAAAGCTTGTTTTCTCCGCCTTAAAAGTAAAAAAAAAAATCATTATAGTCATATTACATATGGATTTTTTTTTAAATTTTGCTGTCATTGAAGTTAAAAAAAAAAGATATAAATCATTTGTACATGGAAAACAAAATGTGTTTAATACACTGCAAAAACAAGCAAAATGTGTAAATAAACAATAAAGACTTTGTTTATGTCTGTACTGATTAATTGGGCAGCACTGTACTTTAAGGTTTAGGGTGTGGTGCTGGGTTTGGAAGACACTGCTGCTGTACCCTACATTTAAATCTAATCATACTGCTCAAAAGTACAAACGAACTCTCAAAATTATCTCATGTAAATGAACATCATTTGGCTATAGGGACATGTCCAATATGCTCTGTTCATTTGAAAGTAAATGTAGTTTAACTGTAGTTGAGATCTAATTTTTACATTGATGAAGTGCGAATGCCCAGTAGTATTTTCCAGCCCATTTCATCACTACTAAATATTCATTCAGGCAGTGCAGAGGAGTACAGGTTAGCACTCATGTCTATAGCCAGCAGCCATGCCTCCCTGAGTCATTCTCTTGTCAAAGTGCTGGAGCTTAGCAGGCATGGGCTTGGTTAGTGCATGAATTTGAATTCTTTTCCTGGAAAAGCTGATGGAAGGTGTGTCGGTGGGCCAGTAGGGGGCACTCTTCCCAAACACTTCTCCAGTGCCCCGGCAGAATGATGACGGAACCAGGCTGTAGAAGGTTCCATCCTTCAAATGAGAGGATAATCCAAGGTCATGATCCCGTGGAACTTTCTGAAAGAGTAGAGACGTTAACCCCAGTGTCATGGCCAAATTCCCATAAAATTCCCATCTCTATATCAGCTCCTAATCATTAGCTGTGTCAGACTGGCCATACAATCCCCTGCAATCTCTACCCAATTTGATTCCACATGCCACCACTGCTACCTCTATCTAACACAATCTCTGTTGACCTGGCTAAATGAACTTAAAAATAAATGAAATAATGCCTTCCAGTTTGTGTTGTTACCATGCCACCAAACCTATATGCAGTGCTGTAGCCAAGCTGCAGAGGACTGCATTGCCCATACAGTTAGTGCTGTGAGTGTCTTATTGGCTACAGTGATGAGGACACATTGATGCCCTGTTTCCTGTCTCCTCTGGGCTTTTGGGAAGTGATGGATGATGGGTATGACATCATAGTAACAATCACAGACTTGTTTTAACCATAGAAATGTTTTGCTCTCCTCAAAATAAATAAATAATTAAACAGGTAACATAGCTCCACCAATTGTAGTGTGGCTGGTTTACCGTGTGCCCAATGGATTCCCAGGTGAAACGTATTTCCTTTGGTTCATGCCATTCACCAAAAGGCTAGCACGTTAGCTGAATCATCCACCAAGGCAAGCACAGAAGCAAACGTTTGATTATGCTAAGGGTCAGCTACTCCCAGAGGGCTTAACTGTGTCTGCTCTAAGGGACAATCATACATGACTTTTGTGTATCACCTTGTAAAATGAGTAATGCTAAATCTGATCACTATAGCTTGTGTCCTTCAACTTTTGCTTCACTAATAATTCCCTATTTATTACTTTCCAAAGTACAGTACAAAAGCAAAAATGTTAATAAATACAGTCCTCACCAAGTTTACATTTACTTATAAAAATGTCTCAACAACCTAAGAAAACTAATGACATCTTCACCTTCAGATTCCTGGCACCTCAGAAAATCTGATTAATCTTTCCATAATGTTCCTCATAGAAAATAATACAATTCATCCTACGCCACAAGATAATTATGAGCACATTACAGGCAAGCGAGATCCTCATTGTGTAATGAGGCGTTTGTGCACACAACGTCAATAACCTTGTGCTTTGCATGTTTTCCTAATTCTCTCCTCACTCCCTGCATCTCAAATAGACCGTTGGGCAGGTGCTTTTTTTCTTTTTTTTCCCTTCCACAGAAGTCTGGCAGTGAGCTCAGTCGTTGCTCATTAGTCTTTTTTCTCGCGCACACCCTCTTCATTAAGCTGTACACTCTGCATGTATTCCTCACAAATTTAAGGCAACGTGAAGAAATGCGGCTCGGATGAGAGCAGCTCGACACACGGGCCTGAGAAGCCACAGTCCAGCTTTTTAAAGATTTTCAAAGCCACTAATCCTGGCATAGCCAGAGATGTGAGCTGTATGTGTATCCAGTAAACCCTATGGTGGTCCCCTGTGCCTCTACTCACATAAATATTACTGCTTTCAGAAAGACTTTTTCATCTCTATTTTAACTTGTAATAAAACCACATCCTGACACATGAGGACGTGTATTAAAGCTCAACGTCTAACTAGGTCCACTCAAAATGCAACTCCACAATCATTGAAATAACCGCAAAGCGATGCATTATTAAATCTGGACAGAGGTAGATACAACTAGTTGAAGGTCCAGGCAATTTTTTTTTTTTTTTCTTGACAACTGCAAAATGAGTTTGAGGCTTTCAGTGTACACATATTATCTATCCTATTATGGACATTTAACATATGGACAATTAACATGCATTAATTTGTTAGCTGGGTATTTAGTGGGCAAAAAACATTGTGACACAGTGTCAATAAATTCACCTCATGTGTATCCTAGAAAAGGATTACCTCGATAGAGAATTGTGTTTAGCAATGTAGTTACGAATATAGCTAATAGCAATCAGATTACCTTGATTTCAAACGATGGGCAAAGCAGACCACAGCACAATCACAGTCTCATAGGATGAGAAGTCACAGCAAAGGGCTGTATTTGCCTTTTGCCAGTTACCAGCCTATTACCATTTTCTGGAGGTGTCCATTATTTATAACTTTGATGTTCTGAAGAGGGAATGCTCTGGGAAATGTTGAGAAAAATACAGATTTATTTCTAATATCTTATTGGTATGTCTAAGCCCTGAACAACCCACCAGGACCAGGGCAGAGTAGCCCTGCAGGCACTGTGGCTCTCCAGGACCAGGGTAGAGTAGCCCTGCAGGCACTGTGGCCCTCCAGGACCAGGGCAGAGTATCCCTGCAGACACTGTGGCCCTCCAGGACCAGGGCAGAGTATCCCTGCAGACACTGTGACCCTCCAGGACCAGGATAGAGGAGCCCTGCAGACACTGTGGCCCTCCAGGACCAGGATAGAGTAGCCCTGCAGGCACTGTGTCCTTCCAGGACCAGGGCAGAGTAGCCCTGCAGATACTGTGTCCCTCCAGGACCAGGGTAGAGTAGCCCTGCAGGCACTGTGGCCCTCCAGGACCAGGGTAGAGTAGCCCTGCAGGCATTGTGTCCCTCCAGGACCAGGGTAGAGTAGCCCTGCAGGCATTGTGGCCCTCCAGGACCAGGGTAGAGTAGCCCTGCAGGCATTGTGTCCCTCCAGGACCAGGGTAGAGTAGCCCTGCAGACACTGTGGCCCTCCAGCACTAGGGTAGAGTAGTCCTGCAGGCACTGTGGCCCTCCAGCAAAAGGGTAGAGTATCCCTGCAGACACTGTGTCCCTCCAGGACCAGGGTAGCGTAGCCCTGCAGGCACTGTGTCCCTCCAGGACCAGGGCAGAGTAGCCCTGCAGACACTGTGGCCCTCCAGCACTAGGGTAGAGTAGTCCTGCAGGCACTGTGGCCCTCCAGCAAAAGGGTAGAGTATCCCTGCAGACACTGTGGCCCTCCAGGACCAGGGTAGAGTAGCCCTGCAGGCACTGTGGCCCTCCAGGACCAGGGCAGAGTAGCCCTGCAGACACTGTGGCCCTCCGGGACCAGGATAGAGTAGCCCTGCAGGCACTGTGGCCCTCCAGGACCAAGGTAGAGTAGCCCTGCAGGCACTGTGTCCCTCCAGGACCAGGGCAGAGTATCCCTGCAGGCACTGTGGCCCTCCAGCACCAGGGTAGAGTAGCCCTGCAGGCACTGTGTCCCTCCAGCACCAGGGTAGAGTAGTCCTGCCACACTGTGATTCTCCTGTATCAAAAAAGTTGCCTTACAGCCTACAGGGATTGGGGTAAGAGAGAGCATTTCTATGGACAGATCCATTCCATGCTGAACATGCTCCTCTGTTCCTTCCTGTGTCTCCCAGAAGCCCACTCCAAAATGCTTTTACATGCTGAAGGCTGAAAGAACCGCTCCACTCTTCTGTATCTTCACTCCAACACCCCCCAAAAGACCATCATGTACTGACTGATTCCTGTTCTCTCTCATTTTAATGGTAAGAGCCATCCTTTCTCATCATTACAGATTTCATTATTTATTTCCTGAAGACAGACATTTTTCAGAATACTTCTGCATCTCAAGTGTATTAGTGCATGGATATTCTGTCTTTCTAATAATGCATATTATTTTTCCCCTCTAAAAGCCAAGACATATGTGGAAGTATTATATAAAATCAGGTTCAGTGTACCACATTCCCTTATTGGCCTACAGTTTTGTTGCAACAACATGTTTATCATGTTTTTAAAAATAGAGGAATACCCATGAAATATAACATGAACGTTCGCCAGACATTTTCCTAAAGACATTAAGCGACTATAAAAACCTACCATGGAAGCTCAGCCATTGACAGAAGCATGCCTTAATTTACATGTCAACACATGTGTGGGTTACCTTAAAAGATGTTCTAAAAAAATCCAAAGGATTTAAGAGCAGAGAGACATTAAAGATGTGTAATCCTGCCAGTGACTGACTCTGACTGGGCGTTAGTCTGTGTAGCGGGTGCTAGGCCTGCTAAAAGGAAATGAATCACTGCTCCTAATACCTAAAAGCGCTTCTGCCTGTCAGTGTAGCACAGTCTACTAGGATAAATGCTGCACATTTTCGGCAGAACGGCTTCTTCTAACTCTTCTCCCCTTTCCTTTTTTCCCCTTTTTCTTCTTCTTTTTTTATCTTGTTAGGTCCCAAGACCCAGAATGAGCCGGAAAACGTCTGTGCTCAGCACAATGACGACAACCACCTCGAATTATTTGTCTGGTTGTCAGGCCCGGCTCTTCCCCAAACTCCTGATGTTCACAGGTCAGTAGCTTTCTGGCCCTGGTGATGTGGCGGGCATCGACTTGTAGGTGTTACATTTCTCACACCATTAAATGGACACCAGGACTCAGGCAGGCCGTTACATTCCGCCTCTGCTGTCTGGCAGGTGAGTCTATTGGCCTCTTTTTTAAATTATTTTATTTTATTCATCCCGTCATCCTTTCAGAAAGTGTTCATGGGCCTTGAACATAATTTTTGTCCATCCCAGCATTTAATTGACCTTTTCATGAAGTAGGCGTTTAATATCTCTGTCACTTTAAATCAATCAGAGGGGTTTTTTTCTAAAGGAAATATCGCGTGACAAATGAATCCTCAAAATGTGAAACGCAGAATTATGTGATGTGCAGGATGACACCGGCGATTAAATTCCTTGCGTTCTTGACATCCTCCAATCCCTGACAGGAAAGGTTGATTCTGTATCAGCTGTCAAAAGGTAGAGGTTATCTTCACATTAGAAATCCCTCATTATAGAATTTCTTTCCTCACCCAAGCTCCCGCTCCACTGTTCTCTTTTTCCTGTAAAGCTCATTTTCATTATGGACAATTTGTCTCAGAGATCGACATGTAATACAAATTAGTCAGTTCAAATCAATCAATTAAAAAAAGGCTGAAGGCCCTATTGCCTGAATTCATGGCTGCCCTGCCTCATTACCTGAGTATGGTCAGGTATTCCCAGCAATGGTGCCTCTCGAGGGACAGAGTTGGAAAATGTCTCTCTGATTGGTGCACTGCAGATACAATGTAGCCCAGTGGTATCCAATACCATTCCTGTAGGGTTGTAGTGAATGTTTTTTTTTTTACTTTAGTCAAACATAAGAAAACAAATGAAGTGACTTGATAAGTGAGTTGGACAGTGTAATCAATTCTAAGATGTTTACCAAAGTTAACTTGGCAAGCCAGGTCTGTGGTATACCCTGCAGATTAGATGAAGAATTGAAGACCACCAGCTTTAGGTGAAGGATTGAAGACCACCAGCTTTAGGTGAAGGATTGAAGACCACTGGCTTTAGGTGAAGAATTGAAGACCACTGGCTTTAGGTGAAGAATTGAAGACCACCAGCTTTAGGTGAAGAATTGAAGACCACCAGCTTTAGGTGAAGGATTGAAGACCACTGGCTTTAGGTGAAGAATTGAAGACCACTGGCTTTATGTGAAGAATTGAAGACCACTGGCTTTAGGTTTAAGACCACCAGCTTCAGGTGAAGGATTGAAGACCACTGGCTTTAGGTGAAGAATTAAAGACCACTGGCTTTAGGTGAAGGATTGAAGACCACTGGCTTTAGGTGAAGAATTGAAGACCACTGGCTTTAGGTGAAGAATTAAAGACCACTGGCTTTAGGTGAAGAATTAAAGACCACTGGCTTTAGGTGAAGAATTGAAGACCACCAGCTTCAGGTGAAGGATTGAAGACCACTGGCTTTAGGTGAAGAATTAAAGACCACTGGCTTTAGGTGAAGAATTGAAGACAACTGGCTTTAGGTGAAGAATTGAAGACCACTGGCTTTAGGTGAAGAATTGAAGACAACTGGCTTTAGGTGAAGAATTGAAGACCACTGCCTTCAGGTGTAAAATATTCACAGGTGCGCAAATGACAGAGGTGCAACCGCTTCAGATGCAGTGATCCTTGCACGGCTGCTTATTCCAAATTGGGTGCATGAAAAAACGGCCAAATTGGGAGGAAATGCGTTTCAAATAGAGGCAGATTGCAAAATTGGCTGCTTCAGATTCTATTTTCTGAGGGCATAAATTGGCAAAAGAAAAGTCAGGTGAAAAGTGCTGAACTGCCTGCGCTCTCAGTGAGAACACGAGGTTACACGGCTCACGCTTCGGTATTTCCATAACAATTGATAAGGGGAAGTAAATACGTGTCTTGTGTAAGTCCTCTGGAATAATTCATGACTTCCAATAAGTGATAAGTAAGCAGAATTCGGTCCCACCTGCATTTAAAATGGAAGGTTTCACAAATGCTGCTCTTCAGATAAGTTTATTAGTATTCTTTCAGGAGAGCCTTCATACATTGCTGAGTCTCGTTTTGTGCAGGATTGTTTTATTATTTATTTATTTTTATGTATATATATATAGTTTTTTTAAATCGAGATGATCTGGGCCTGTCTGGAAAGCCTCTTCTGACATGCAGTTACAGTGATACAGAAACAGTGACTTCTTAGTTCATCTCTGTAAAAATACTGGAGCTAATCATTATAAAGCTGCTCGTTCCTGAATGTAATTGTAATTTTGGCAATAAGAAGTATCAAAATCATATAAAAACACAGAAAAAAAACGTTGGATTAAATATTCTTGAATGCTGCTCTGTAAAGGTAATGTTTTTTGGAAATTCCTGACAGTTTGTCACCAGTACACAAGCACCCAGTTCTCCCATAAACTGCTGCTGTGAAGCCAACTGCAACTTTAAAATGGTTACACAGTTCAGTGGCTGAGATGGGGAAAATATTCATGAACATGAAAATTCTGACAATGAAATATGAACTTCAAATCTAAAACTCTTGACAATTTTGACTAAAAAGTTTTGTGTCACGTGATCACCAAACCTCACTTTCACCCTTCACTGCAGACTCTGTGTTGGAGTATGCGAGGATTCCTTCTCGCTGCTCCAAGAATGGCCGGCTTTGGGAATGACATGTACATTGTTAGCTCAGGGATATTTTTGCTTCCTTTTCCCGCTTCCATTCACCACCTGGCCCAGTGGTCAGGTGTAAATCAATATTATTGAACAGACACAGAATGTAAAGCTAGCAATAATTTGAGTTCTCCATAGCAAAGGATGTGTTCATTACTTTAAATTAACTTTGTATTTATATCATTTTTACTTACGTATGGTTTGCTCTGACAGTGAATAAGGTGCATAGATTGGAAATATGGAAATATGGAAATATTTCTTTATGAAAGCCACTGCTGCCTGAACATGTGAATATTGTGCAAGTGTTTGCACACTTTCAGGAGCCAATGTGTTTGCTGATAAATCACACATGGTTTACTGGTGTAATTGATGTTAAACTCAATTAATGGCTGGTTAATTACACAATTGGCTTTGCAGATTAGATAAAAATCCAAGTACGCGACCATACAAGTCATTTAAATGTAATCATTATCTAAAGTAAATGACCAAGTCGTTTGTTTGCAATTAACTGTAGATATTAGTAATTCACTTCATATGAAATATTGCATATGTGTTGTTGTGGTTGCATATATATGAGTATGTAGGTGCATGTGTGTGTGTGTGTGTGTGTGTGTGTGTGTGTGTGTGTGTGGTTGTATATATTTGAGTATATGCATGTGTGAGTGACGCTGTGCATATGCTAGTATGTATGTGTCCTTGTGTGAGTGAGTATGCATGTATGGGTTTTTGTTTGCACGTATGTGTGAGTATAGATATGTCTTTGTGCACATATGAAGGTGTGTTTGGGTGTGGGTGTCTGCACGTGTTTGTGTAAATGTGCATATATGTGTATTCTCCTAGACCATATTCCCCTGCCCCTCCATCTTGAGTGGGGAGGGCACCCTTATTGTGTCTCTATCCTCTTACGACGTTGAAGGCGCACTCTTGTCCCTTCGGGCTCAGGCAGCCGTAGACACAGGAAGCTGGATTGAGCGACCTTCCAGGAGTCGATCCTCAAGCCTTTGAAATTCCCTCTGATCTGCGACGTGCTTCTCTGGGCTTGGCCCGCTCTCCCTCTCTCGCTCCTCGCCGATAACCTTCTTTACTCCCATCTCTGCAAGCTCCTTCCCTTTTTCTGTTCTCTAAAAAAAACCTTTATCGGTTACTCCTCCGCTGTGACAACAGCTGCATGTCATCCCTGTGGGAGATTTGTGCTGCCGTTGTTCTTCCGATCCGGGTTCAAAAGGCTGCTGTTAAACCAATGAGGCGTTATTTCATTTGGCATGTTATTCCAAAGTGCTTGGTTGGGTGGTGGGTTGGGGGGAGGGTGTTATACTCAGAGTGCGAGCCAAATTCATTAATTGAGTCTAAATAATGTTCTTACTGTACAGGCTCTGACTTTGAGATAAAAGGAAGAGGCATCAAGAAACATCTAGAGTACTAATACCCAAAAAAAAAAATGTTTGTTACTGTCATACAAATTACCGCACTCCTTTCCCTTGAATAAAAACCTTCACCAAACTACTAACAGCTTTGCTTCGGAGGACATTTCAGGACT
>CM040756.1:6034022-6146522 GCA_022829145.1 Albula goreensis
GTACATAATTAGCGTTTATTCCAACTCAAAGAAATTGGCAGAAAATGTGCATGGAATATGATTCATTGCTGCTCTAGTGATTAATTCTTCAATTATGATTTTCATTAAATATTGTAATTAAGTATACTCAAGCTGAATAGACTGGGTAAAATAGCTCTCATTACCTCGTTATTTGGATTAACAAACACTTATTTGCAATAAATTGAAACGTCGCAACAAGCCGAGAATACAATATAAATATACAACTTACTAAGCACTGTATAAGAGTCATTAATTAGAGGGGCTCTGAACTTTTTTTTCCCGCTGCTTTGATAACACAGACAGACTCGAGAACCAAGCTATGAGTTAATTTATAGCTAAATCTCCTGCTATATTTTCTCTGAACCCTGGTGCTGAAGTGAAGCCGACATAAAGACATGCAATTAGACCTATGCGAAATGAAGCTGTATTTTATGCCACAGTCTGTGTAGTAAGGCATAAAAAGTTAACACAGATCTGGAATCTCCTACTCTTCTTCTTATTCCTGTGTTAAGTAAAAAAAAAAATTAAATGTATGCATTTACATATATTTGTGAGTGTGTGTGTGTGTGTGTGTGTGTGTGTGTGTGTGTGTGTGTGTGTGTGTGTGTGTGTGTGTGTTATGAGTGAGACAACAAGAGAGAGATGAGAAGACAACGAGAGAGAGAGAGATCTATTAAATAGGATCAAGGGCAATGTAATGAAAAACACTGTTCTATACCATTACATTGCACTGTTAACTTTGAGCACAATACTGTGCATAAGTGAATGAAATCTCGATAATCTACTTTGCACTTGACTTTCCATGGTGAGTGTTGCTCCCAAAAGCAGTGAATAAAAGCATTAAGAGCAGAAAGGAATGGATCAACATCATCAATCAACATTTATACGAAACTTAGAACAGAATAGTGCATGCCCATAGATTAAAGTCTGTGCATGTGCCCGCAAAGAGATTGAACTGTGTGATTGAAGCCCAGCTCTCTCTCTCCTGCTTAACCACAATTATGCACCTGAATTAACTGGGATGTGTTCCAATACTCAAATTTTGTCTCCTTGTCTTCTCCACTTGCCTCCTCCTCTCCTCCTTGTCTCGGAAACATATCTATGTGTCCTCCCTCCCTCCACTGTTCCAAAAAGGTAGGAGACAAGATTACACATCCGCCACTCACCTCCTCCTCTCCTCCAAACGAAGGATACATCGATGTATCCTACCGCAGAAGTCTTTTCACATTTCTGGGTGACATCATTGTGCTCAAGACCAGTCAGATTAATAGACCATCCCACAGAATATTTTGACTGGCTTTGGTACCTGCAGAATCAGATGAAGTTACTCCATCAATAGCTGAGGTGATGGACCAATCAGATTAGCTGTTTCAATTGTCATTTCATCCCCTGGTTTACTCATCTCCTCCACCCGTTTCCTCCTCTCCTGTCCTCCGCAGATTTCCAGTTTAGGAGAAGAGGGGAGGAGATGATCAGAGGAGATGAGAAAAAGTATTGGAACGCACCCCAGGATCTCTCAGGGTCACTCTGTAACTGAGCCCTCGATTCCTCATATAGTGCTGAATTCTGACCTCCAATGAAGGCACAGTTCAGCAAAAACAAGAATTAAGTCACCAAACTATGTTTGTGAAGAAACAAAGAGTGTACGTATATGTAAGCTTATGGCATTTGTCAGTTGGGTATAGACCATTGTGCTCATGTGTGTCAGTTGTCAGCTGTATGTCCAGATACTGAGGCAGAGTTGAGATACATCCATTCACTCTCACAATGTCATCTCATAATAACACTTAAGGTTCGATTTACTAAGATCCCAAATAACAGGTGATATTTTTTTCACTCATTGGGGGTGATCAAATAAGAGGCATTGAATAAATGACTCCAACCTCCTTTAATTTTGAGTATTTTATAGTGACAACCTGGGGAATCAACACAGGTTTGCAAGGAATTGTATAACCATTCAGATTTAGGGGCTGTTTTTGATGGCCAGATATAGATGAACTATTATACTAGGGAATTAGACAGAATAATTAACTAATTTATTGTTACTTCATTATTCAGAACATTTTGTTATGGATATGCAAAACACACAAAAGAAGTATATACATTTTCACATATTTAGTCCTCTTTTCACCTTGTTCATAATTGATCATCTCAGGATTATTTATTTTATTTTATGTTATTTTTATTATTATTATTATTATTTTATTATTTATTTTCTTTGATGTGTGAAGTGTTTTGCATGTGTTTTTACACAGAAAGTTCTTCAGTAACTTGACCATTTAGTGCAACAATTGCACATGCTTGTTTTCCCCAATTTGATGTGATAGGTTTAAAATAATTGATTATCATCAACAAATGGGTGGAGGGTTGATCCCTCTGACCTCCACTACTTCCTCCAGGTGGATTGTGGATAGTGGAGAGGTATAAGCCTGGCGCGTAAGCCTATCCAATCTGTGCGACTCACATTGCCCCAGCTTAGCCCATCTAATACCTGTGGTAATTTTGCCACCATTGCTCTTCAGCTAACTTCACTGTCGAGAAGCTAACTTCGCTGTTTACTCATTATCACTCTCAAACAGCTGCAGAAGTAGCCCTGAAAGCTAAGTCTGTGCAATGGAGGAAAGCCAAGGTTTCTGTACTATGAGCAAAGCCATGGCATGCTAACGTGCTAACATGTAGATGCCGGATGAAATGCTGAGTGTCTCCTTTGAGCATGCCTTGTGCTTCACAGAAGTGACAGCAGTGAGCATGTCTCATGACTGGACTGGACACTCCAAATTGAAATTGTGGAAAAACAGAAAAAAGACATGACAAAACAGACCTGCTAAAATCTGAAAGCGACTACCGCTACTCTCCAGGAACAGTGGGGTTATTGCCTTTTAAAGTAATTGATAAATTACCAGTAATCAGTCACCACAAGAACAACCATAAAATAAATAATTAAATAGTCTGTTTATCAGCTCAGTGGTCTTCAGGGTCAAACACTGAGAGAGAAGGACTCCATGGCAACCGGCAAATAATTGTTCGTTCAAAAAAAAAAAAAATAAATAAAAATAATAATAATACCAGTTCAAATCAAATAAATGATTTCATTTCAAGATTGAAGCAGTCAAAGTAATTATGAATATGTGTGGCTTAGTTTTGGCACTGCGCCATGCACACCTGAAGAACAGTGGTATGTGAGAGTCTATCCCTCTTCCCCTGGTTTTGGGGTGATTAAGCAGAGTTTCAAAGCATCACAGACCCAGGGTAATGGGACTGCATGCTCCCGCTGGTTTGTCGAAGTTAATCACACAACAATGGGCCGCTGGGGCGGGGGAGAGAGGGAGAGCCGCTGTCGGAAAGCCAGGCTCCAGTTTTTAATTGCTTCTGGTTGTTGTCGCCACACGCCGGTCGCGGGGGCTCCTTTGACCGCTTCCAAGAGTTCTCTGCAAAACTTGATTAAGTTATCTTGTTAAGGCCTCGGCTCACGATGAGTACTCGTCTTCAACAGTCTCCCTCGCTGTGACTGTGTTCCGTAGATCACAAAGCATTGTTTTTCATTTCAGAAGTTTTTTTTTTTTTCTCAACGATGTATGTGGGGAAAAAATCTAATTAAAAAGTAGCACAAAGATTGTCTTTCGTTTGCACACAGTGGTACCTCAGTCAAATAAGGCAACATCATATTTGTTTTTGTATTTTTAATACCTTGAATTTAGAAAAAAAAGAGAAACCTGCCAGCCTCTTCTGTCTTTTGCCAAAAAGGGCTGAAGGATAAAAAAGTACCATGCAGTTCATCATTGTAATAGAAAGCAGTGAAAAACTGGAACAAGGTCATCGCCCTCGTCAAGGACAAAAATAACACGGGGTCTTCCTCAAGATTGACATGTATGAATTTCTTCTCAATCTTTATTCTTTCTCTTGTTACAAAGGATGGCCTCTCTCTCTCTCTCTCTCTCTCTCTCTCTCTCTCTCTCTTTCTCTCTCTCTCGATTCACCCACATTGTCAGTTTAAAAAAATGACCTTGAGCTCTTTTGGGAAAATAAATCCATTGCATCTTGAAATTGTTCGTGCAGAAAGCAGTGTGTGGGGACATATTTCATTTTCAAACCTGAAATTAATAACTTTCTGTGAAGTTCCATTGCTATTAATGGAGAGCCATTGATTCGTTTTTAATATACAATCATATCAGATGTGCGCCTTAAATGTGCGCCTTAAATTTTCTGTGCTGCACACCATCAGCACTGTACCTCTGTGAGGTTTCAGTTTATATATATACATTACATGTATTTATATGTAATGAGCTCTTGACAGCTTGCAATGAAAGAACAATGACATCAAACAGGGTACTGCCTGTTAAATATCTACATTCTGTATCTCTCAACCTTCACCTCTTTCCCATGTATGCATGTGTGTGCATGTATGTGTGCCTGAGTGCGTGTATTTGTGCGTGTGTGTGTGTGTGTGTGTGTGTGTGTATATGTGCATGCATGTGTGTGTGCGCGTTCGTGTGTGCGTGCGTGCGCGCGTGTGTGTGTGTGTGTGTGTGTATGTATGTATGTGTGCGTGCACACACAAACAGAACACACAGACCCATTTGTATATGGAAATGGCTGTGCATAAATACTTCATTTCTGGGAGGGAATGTGAAATTGGCTCTCTGAGCATGGTGGTATCGGGCTCATATATACAAATGAATGCAATGTCTTGTAAGACAAGGGACAGTCCGCTGAAATTCCTTGATTACCCCTCTCCACCCTCGCCCCCTCCCCCTCCCCCTCCCTCTCCACCTCAATTGGTATTCCCATCACTCTTTGGTGGGGGAACTCGGACGCGCAGAAGGCGGTAGATTTATGTCTTACAGGATGTTCTGTCCCACACTGATGTCTTCCATTAGAGCTCTGGCCTGGTCCTGAGGGACAGGATTTTACAGCACATTTCAGCTCTCAATTTATGGGGGGGGCGGGGATGCAAACTTGGAGTTTGGGGAGGGTGTGGGGGGTGGCTGGGGTTGTGGTCCATGTCATGATGTAGTCTTTAATCTGCAGGGACATGGCCTACAAAAAATTAAATGCATCAATAAATAAATAAACAGAGTCGCTTGGTCCTTTCAATTTAGCGGAGTGTAAACCCAAAGAAAAAAAAAAACATACTCCAAATTTATCTGCTCTTAGTCAATACAGCTCAAAGGAATTATGCTAAAACACGCACACTTCCGGAGAACCTGAGCCTGTTGTCCGTCCTGACCCAGGATTGCAGAGCAGGTGTTAAAAGCATACATGTTTACTTGAGTGCTTTTCACGTGTCCTTTATTAATCATGTATATGTAAGACATTTTGATTTTTTTTTCACTGTGTTCGAACATGCGTGTTTGAAATCAAAGAGGTTCGCATTTACCGTTTACTGTTTGAGAGCGGATGCTAGTCTGACAGAGAGTGCTTGATCCCCAATGCGAGAGGCGAGGCGATGTGCTTTCGGGACAGGATGTAAAGCACTGGAGGGGATGTTCTGAGCCCCGCTTGAACACGCCGGCTTGGCAGCATGGAGAAACGGGAGCAAAACGCGCTGGCAGAAAGCTCCTGATCCACGTCACGGGCTCCCTTCCCCTCCTCATTAAAGCTCTCCGCTGGGCTGAGTTAAGTGCTGCAGCAGCCATACCACAAATGAAAGCATGATCGCAAATCGATAGATCATATAATATCTACTCCAAATGGAAGACTCTTGCCAGCCTTTACTTGTTGAGTTTATTTGAGAAGATATAAAAAAAAACAATGTGTTTACCTAGCTTTTTGGAAAAGTATGCCCACTCCTTTTCTCAGTAACTTCATGAACATGGTAGCAATGGCTACATCGGATCTGTAATACACTGAAAAAGGGACTTTACAATATTCTTTTTCTTTTTTAGACTTTTATGACCAAGACATTCATCCTTTACTGTACGTCAGCATAACCAAATGACCCCCCAAAGTTTCAGCAGACCAATGACAGCAACCATATGCTGCCTGCAGGTTGCTGATCCACCAGAGGGGGCGCTAGACTAAAATTGGGCACAGGTTATCTTGTCATTTGAATCCCTCCCTCCTGGCTGGGGCTGTGTGTCTCCTTCTTTTGTACAACCCAAATTGACCCCTCGGCTCACTGTATACAGAACTGCATGCCATTCCCACAATCTCAGGAGGAAATGGTCACACAAATGAGCCATCAGATCCACATGGAAAACACTATAGCCCACTCTGCAGCTGTGACAGCAACCACACGTTGTCCACGCTGTCAAAGGAACACAAAGCCAGCAAATGAAGAGCTTGCAGACCTGCAGGCATTCGACTTACCAGGAGAGGCTGCTAGAGAACAACCTGTCTGAGAATCACAGGTTTATATTTACTCCCTATTTTTTTATCCCCCCAGTAAAGCTGAGCCAATTATTGCCTTACTGATATGGACCTCCTGCCCCAGAACACCTCACCGCTAACACCCAGCTGCGCCATTACTGCTAAGTCTAGACACACGGCTGCACTGTGTACAGTCACCTTTATTCCATGAGCCAGTCAGGGGCCTTACCTAGCTGAAGCTATTGACAGTTACCCACCTCCCAGGCGGAACTCCCAGCTACGGTCGGCACTTCCATTTAGTTCTGTCCCCAGGGAGTGTCATTCTTCCGTGCACAGCTGCCTTTATCAGAGAAATATTTGGCTAAGCCACATAGAGATCGTACCTAACAGAATTGCGAAACCCACAGGATGCTGTATCTCATATGAGTCAGTCTGTTTAAGAATCCTTTATGTCCTTTCTGGCACACTTATGGGACGGTTTTACACACTGTTCCCTTCCCATTCTCCCGTTTGGGCCCAGTTCTCTGTTCTGCTCCATGCCTGGTGCGCTCCCAGGATCATAACAAGGCTGAGCTCTTATTTTTGTCCCATTTCAATCGTATACTCCCTGTACAGGGGATAGGCCTTATTAAATCTGGGTGGACCCTGGTGTTTTGGGTGGCTTGTGAATACTGAGTGAACTAGACTTGTGTGTTCGTGAGTGTTTCAATGTGTGTGTGTGTATGTGTGTGTGTGTGTGTGTGTGTGTGTGTGTGTGTGTGTGTGTGTGTGTGTGTGTGTGTGTGTGTGAGAGTGACAGAGTGAGAGAAATAGAGAGAGTGCATGGGAAATAAGTAGACTGTGAGAAGGAGGGAATGAGAGAGAGAGAATGTGGAACAATATGGAGCAATGGAGAGAGAAAGAAGGAGAGAGAAAAAAGATGTGATGGAGAGAGAGAAAACAAGTGAGTGTGGGAGAGAGAGAGAGAAAGAGAGAGAGCTGCACAGTTCACAGTTCGATATGGATGTAGCACACAGACTGTTAAGATCTCCTCAGAGGCTGGTTGCCTGTGTGATTTATCATTTTATGAACACTGACATCAAATGTTTTGTGTTTTTTTTTTCTTCCTTTCCCTGCTTCAAATAATGGAGTATCACAGGAGAGAAATGCACAATGTTTTTCTTGGCTTGTCTTGACTTACTTGTTGGCCGCAAGCTACAGTTTACAGTGCTAACACCGGAGTTGAGATACTGCGTCTGTGCAATGGGTTTGTGAGAGAACACTTCGGAGAGTAATTTGGTGAAATTTATGATACAGCTGTGTAACACTTGTTTTCTGCTCATTTTTCTGTACCCATTCACTACCCTGTTTTCTTTTTTCATGGTGAAATGGCAAAATATTTCACTTAACAACCCGTTCAGTCTCCCACGCTGACTTTAACTCATCCTAAACGTTGTGCACTGTGGACTAAACATTTTCTGTTTCTAATGAATAAGCACACAACTACTTCTGGTTCACTTGAAATAGCACTATAATGTGTTAAACTGATTAAATATGAATAAAATAGTACATTTTGGATGATGAATGATTTATAATGCATAGCAATCTTTATCATATAAAAGAGATGGTGCATTACCACCCCCAAACATTAAGCTGCATGCATAAAATATTTATTATGCGCGCTACTGTAAATATATTCATGTCATAAAAACGTGGTTGTTGTAATAATCAAATATATGGTTATTTACTGTGTCACTTTTGATTTTATGTTTAATGAATTATGTTCCCATGAGGGGCTTTGGAATCATGTTCCCACCTTGCAGGACATATGGCTGCAGGACCAGTTCAGCCTACACACCTCATTAACGGTATGGAGGGCTAGCATCGGGCTCCTGAGCTGCAACATGGAGCATTACTTACTGATATTGGATTAACGCGATGCTGAAGTCATTGGGTAAAGGCTTGTCCCTGGACTTAACCCTGCTCAGGTTCTGATTCGTATTCCTGTCCGGGCCCGTCTGTGATTGTGTTCGACCCGACCCGGTGTCCGCCCGGCAGTGTTCCATTCTCCCACGGTTAATTTATATCAACCTCTCCACGGAGACGGTTTCACAAATGTCGTAATCTGAATACGACCTGACCTCTGACCTCAAATAAACCCCACCCCTCTCCCAATTCCCACCACAATCCTCTGATTAGAATGTAACAGACCAGACTTTAGAGTAACATGTAGGGACACCTTCCTCACAAAAACTTGCCCTCTCAGTTACTCTCTCTTTTCTTTCTTCTCTTAGTATAGTATGTGGAAATGACATTATGTAAAGATGTATGCCAACTGAGGTAGCTGTAGTTTAATATGGCAGTTTGTCACTGTGAAATATAAGGTGCAGAACCTTGCTCCGGGGTAGCATAACAGTGACTTACCTGGTAATTGAACACCTGCAAAAGTCAATAAATAAATACATAAATATATAACAGGCATGCAAACCCTGCATTTGGTGCATGTCAAAGCAATGCTGCTCTAGTGGCATTTCATTTGTTGTCTTGCAGTTCCAGAATTGCAGATCGTTCCATCGCTCTGCCGTGAGGAACGGAAGGTCCCTAGATACACTGCTGTCAATCAAGCCAAAGGAAAATAAACAAATAAAACAATTACAGAAAAAACCTAAAATTCTTAGAGCAGACTGGAATTGTATTCATGGACATACAGCTTGGTGAATTTAGGCTTTGGCTGAGATGCAATCAACACATCTCAGAGATGCAGAAACATGTATTTGTGTTGTTGTTCTTCACAAACAACATTTCTGGCAAGTTCAGCAGTCAGCCTGATTAACGGGCCAACTTGTCTGCAGTGAGGAAAGCAACACTTGATTTTAATTGTGAATCAGAGCTAAAGGCAAATGGTCATTATGCTGTTGCCAAACTCAATGTTTCTGTACATTCTCAGTAGTAAAGCAATGAAGACATGTTGACTGAGAAAGACTAAAGGTGATGTGGTGTGTGTGGTGAATTCTGCACAGTGACCCAGCATTGATTGAAGTGTCTGAGTAACCAAGTACAGTATAGTGTGTCAGGGCATTTTCTGGTCCTGATCCAGGAGGCTCTATTTGGCCTGTTACTACTGACAAAGAGAGTGGTGGAATAACCTGATGGCAAGCTTATTAAGGCAATTAGTGTGTGTGTGTGTGTGTGTGTGTGTGTGTGTGTGTGTGTGTGTGTGTGTGTGTGTGTGTGTGTGTGTGTGTGTGTGTGTGTGTGTGTATGTGTGTGTGTGCGCACATGTGTGCGTGCATGTGTGTCTGTGTGTGTGCATGTGTGTGTCTGTGAAAAAAAAAAAAAACTTTGTCTTTTAACTTTTAACATTTTTTCCTGACTCTTGGACCTTGATTAATGTCAATCTCCACACAATAAATTGCTCTCTTTTATAATGCAGAGACACGCAATTTTCTTTTTTTTTATTAAAAATAGACATCTGGAGATTTAAGTGGAGGCCAGAATATGCTCTCACCAAACATCAGACAGTTTTCATTGGAGGCCAATTCTATGTAATTTTCCACCATTCTTCCTGTATTGTTCATGTCATGAAATCTGACACACGGGCCATTGAATTCTCATCAGAGGACTCACAGGGCACACTTAAGAGTAAAGTTTGTGAGGGATGCAAGAGCAGATTGACTAGCTTTACTCTCAGACTGCACCATGCATCCTTCAGGAGAAATAGGTTAGGCTGATAATTACATTTAAAGATCCAGGGAGCTCACTTCTGAATGAGAAGCGTGTGTGTGTGTGTGTGTGTGTGTGCGTGCGTGCGTGTGTGTGTGCGTGTGTGTGTGTGTGTGTGTGTGTGTGTGTGTGTGTGTATGCGTGTGTGTGTGTGTGTGTGTGTGTGTGTGCGTGTGTGTGTGCGTGTGTGTGTGTGTGTGTGTGTGTGTGTGTGTGTGTGCAATTCTGCGAAGGTGGGTGGATGTGCGCAAGGGTTGAGAAAGCGCAACAAATCAGTTTATGAAGAATTAAAAGATATATAAAAGATTATGAAGAGGACTTCACTGTTATGTATACATTAATGAAGCCTGCAGGGCACAACCTCTTAGCATAAGGGCCATGTGACATCACGCATTCTGTGATAGGTGCGCCAGCCTCCGCTCCTCCTCCTTATCCTCCACCCCCTCTTCTTCCTTTATCCTTTTATTATTTTAATGGGGCATTTATGATTGGCATCTATCCCCACTACCTGTGATATACACAGAGGACGAAAGCCAGTCATTACCAGGCTCTGAGTAATTACGTATTCATCACTGAGCAGTCACACCTATCCGAGGTGCTGGGATGTTTGGCACAAGGCAGGCATGTGACAGGATACCATGTGACCTCATGCCATATTAAACCTTAGCTTCATATCCCGGTTTGATTGGAGCCGATTTGACTCTGGTTTCCTATGTCTGCTACAAGGTCGCCTGCTACAGTGGACATTATTTATTCTGCCCTTTGCTGCAAGTCTCTATTTACAGTACTGTACTGCTTAATTTTACAACGTTGGAGAATGAAAAAATAAATAACTAAATAAATAAACAGCATTTCTAATGTCATGGGCTGCAGTTTTGCGGGTGCTTGTTACTGGAGATTATGTAAAGCGAAACCACGCGTCTGAATTTTAAACACCCGATAAAATATTTTATGATGGCAGAACAGGGAAAGGGGAAAGACAAGCACGACGGCGTTTATGTGGAAAGGCGTGATAAGGTTTTAAACACCAATGATAGGTTGTGAAAAAGGCAGACCTGTTTATGGGTTTTAAGCAGTCCAAACTCCTCCGGAGTGTGGCGGGCAGGCCTGAACAGGGACAGCTGAGCAGAGGGAAACTCATTAGAGCAGCAAACTCAGATGTATGAACACACAGGGGGGGGGGGTTTTGCAGTTGTGTGGGGGCTGGGGATGCCACCATTAATTGAGGCTGCTTTCAGTTACCCCCCAACCCCCTCAACCCCACACCAACACATGGCACCAGATGCTAAGCTAAGGAAGCGTGGCGGCATGCAGGAGCCGATACCGGGAGCAAACAAGCAGGACCGGCGGAGATCTTCCGTTCGGGATGTCTGTACAGTCTGTACCCAGACTCACCGCCTGATTATGAGTGTCAGGCAGGGATCTGCAGAACAGGTTTGCACGCTGGAGTCAATCCTGTCGGGCCATGAACTGTGGTGTGTGGGGAGGGGTGGGGTGGGGTGGAACTTGCCATTACTCTGGTGCTCTGGTAGGAGAATGAAAGGACAAGTTTCCCCCGAGACTGCACAACTCACAGAGGAAAGGCCGATAACTTATCAGTTTGGTTTGAGCTGTGGCTGAATAATGCTAAATCTCTGTGGAAGCAAAAAAAAGTGTTATATATAATGAGAAACTGGGGGAGAACACCATTAATTCTCCTCTTTAGAATTCATCTGAAGTCATGATTGTGAGGATGATGATGATGAGTACTTACAAACTCGCCCTTGTCTAGCTCGTATTTTCAATGGTAAGAGCAGGTGTGTTGAATCTTTCACACAAATCAATGCACCACACTAATCTGCGTGCTTAATTTAGTCAATTAATCTGTTTATGTGTTTATTATATTTACCTTCGTGTTGTATCAATGCAGATGAGAGAACCCATGTCAACTAATGCAACATGGGCCGGAAAAAAAAACAAACAGCAATGTACAGCGCACATGTCCATACAACACAAGGGTTTGTGAACACGCAAACACAAACACACACACGCACACTCACAAACACACACACACACACACACACACACACACACACACACACACACACACACACACACACACACACACACACACAAGGTATACAAGCTTCCAGATAAGCAGACCCCTGCTCCTTTATTCCGTGAGATTTGGGTGAAATTGTCCGTGATAATTAGGTAATGGTCGACAATGGAAAGGCTTTATGTTTTACTAACAGCTGGAGGCGGTAAGACTAAGTGGTGTATTGTATGCATAAAGAATAACACTGTGACTAATTCAATCATGCAAAAGTAGCTTTCTGATTACAGCAATGGTCTTGTTAAATTGCAAGTGGGAAGTGTACCCAGTGGACAGAGATGAGCAAACCAAGACACCAGGATTATGTTCATCTCACTGCAATGTGCTTTTTATGCTCCTGCTTGCCTTAAGTAATTAATTGAAACAAACAGCAAACAGAAACTACAACAACAATAGCAAAGAAACAATAATGACAACAGCAACAATAACAACTACAGTAAGAAGGAGAGGAAGAATAAGTAAGCGTACTGTCCACATCTACATACAAAAACACATACAAACATTCACATGCATGCACATTTATGCTTATACATAAATGTACCTCTACATGCATATACAGACACACATACACACACACACACACACACACACACACTGCAATGTGCTTTATGCTCCTGCTTGCCTTAAGTAATTAATTGAAACAAACAGCAAACAGAAACTACAACAACAATAGCAAAGAAACAATAATGACAACAGCAACAATAACAACTACAGTAAGAAGGAGAGAAGAATAAGTAAGCGTACTGTCCACATCTACATACAAAAACACATACAAACATTCACATGCATGCACATTTATGCTTATACATAAATGTACCTCTACATGCATATACAGACACACATACACACACACACACACGCGCACACACACAGCGTCTCCCTGTCACTCTCCAGTGTGTCTCTCCAGTAAGGCGATTTGTGGAAAGGGGGTCTATGAGCGTCCCGCGGGCGTGTCTGAGTGTCTGATCCGCTGGACGGGCGTCTCGCAAAACAAATGTGTCCAGGAGAGCACAGAGCTGAGCAGAGTGCCAGGATGATTAGGTACAAATCACCCTCCAATCCCCCCCCGCCCCCGCCCCCAACATCCCTCACCCCCCGGTGAGCCATGAAGTGTGCTCACAGTCTTAATTGATTGCTAATTGCCCTCTGCATGTTCACCTGGTACACCGTATCACAGCTAAGGTTTAAAAATAGAAAGGTTTCCAAGTAAGAGGGGAAAAAAAGAAAATCTGAAAAGGCCAGCCATCCTCGAGCAGCTGAAATGAATTGTGTGCATCCCAGTTTCTTCCATAAAGCAAAGCGGAGAATTGGAGCACAAATAATTTATTGCAGTTTATGTGTTTATTTAGCGGGGGCAGTGGACAGTTACTTGACTGTCCAAGAATTACCTATGCAGCTAAATTTCCTTTTTTTGTAATTCAATGGGCAGGTTTAAACTGTTCAGGCACCTTTCCAGCTTGTGGATGGGCCCGTCAGTCTGCTATCGAATCCGGACAGCGCCAGTAACCACAGTGGCCCACAGACCTATGGGGCGAGCCGTAATTACACTGAGCGTCTCTCAAGGAGGAAGGGAATGAATTGGCAGAGTTTGTGTGTGTGTGTGTGTGTGTGTGTGTGTGTATGAGTGTGTGTGTGTGTGTGTGTGTGTGTGTGTGTGTGTGTGTGTGTGTGTGTGCGTGTGTGTATGAGGTGTGAGTGTGTGTGTGTTTGTGTGTTTGTGTGTGCATGTGCTGGCCAGTGGGGTAGCTGAAGTGTGCCTGCAGAAAGCTGCATGTCAAGTGTCTCTCGCAGGATTGTGCATGCTAAATTGTACAGTACATGTCTTCAGAGAGGTGTAAGTTCATATGCAGCATTTAGTTATGCATTCAAAATCATTATGTGATTGTGATCTAACTGTTTTTTTCAGTATGCCTCATATCTCTAAGGGTTTCAATGCCACATAAGGGTTGAAAATGAACAGCACAGGTCTTCAAATCATAACTCTGAATGAGGGTCAAAATGTAGAATTTCAATGGAGGACCTTTACCTTCAGCCTTCTTGACTGACTGTGACATGTACCCCCCACCTATGTTATTTGAACCTAAACATCTCTCTTGTTTAAATCATTTATTAACAGGCGCTAAAGATGCTCAGGTTGATAGGGAGGCACCGCAGGTATGTTGTGAGGCCTGGCGCTTCGTGACACCCTGTCAACGAGGACGGCCTGGTTGCCCTTTGCAGTTAATCCTCAAACCCGCGCACGTCAGTCTGATTACTGACACCTGCAGATTTAAAGCAATCAATCCTCTCCCGCAAGCCCCCTGATTCATGG
Organism: Albula goreensis; assembly: GCA_022829145.1. Lineage (NCBI taxonomy): Eukaryota > Metazoa > Chordata > Actinopteri > Albuliformes > Albulidae > Albula > Albula goreensis. Next base: position 6,048,461 of record CM040756.1, read on the forward strand.
CTGCGCCCCCATTAATTACAGGCAATGCTTTTGTGCATCGAAAATTCATACGCATCCACGTGAGAAATACCCACCGCATTAAATTAGAGGATTCAAAGCCCTTACAGTAAATCAGAAACATAATTACACCTATAAATACAAGAATACGGCCTTGGGATCTAGGATACCGATGTGGCACAAAGAAACCTGTCTGTATTGGAACACAGACGTCTCTGAATGCCTTCATGGGGGGGGGGTTTTGCCTCTCCTAATCATGCCAGGCATTGAAAACAGACAAACTCACCAGTACAGTAAAGAGTTGTGCATTTGTAATGTAAACAAATACTACAACAGAGAGTCCAGTTTTATCCTTTTTGCATTGTGCCTGGTGTTGAAAACAGTCAAACTAACCAGTACAGAAAGAAATTATGTATACGTAATCTAAGCAAATACTACAGAGTCCAGTTTTATCCTTATTGTCAATATTTCTTTGTTTTTCCTAAAAACGGTGACATTTGATCAAATATCAAATACAGACTATTCATACACCTGAAAACTGGTGTTACAGTAATGATTATATTTTGTGCACAAAGAACAGAAATCACCACACCAGTGATTATGTAAAGGATCAAAAACAAAAACCAAACCAGATGCCTGGCATAATCAGAATACATGGATACACGTGATTAAACTGTGTGTGTGTGTGTGTGTGTGTGTGTGTGTGTGTGTGTGTGTGTGTGTGTGTGTGTGTGTTCATGCGTGCATGTGTGCGTGCTCGCGTGTGAGTGTGTGTGCATTTGCAAATGTGTCAAATAATCAGTGTATTTGCTGCCACAGATCACAGAAACATCCATGTAATATCCAAGTAATGAATCTGGTATGAAATGTTCAAAATGTACCTTGGCAATATGAAAATACATGTAAACTTTAATTTAATCTCTTTTTACTCACCAAATAAGATAATTACTATGTGAATAAACACACTTTTGGGTTTAGCATTCCCAGGCAGCAAACAATATTGTGTAAAGCAGATTACATATAATTCCCTGCTTATCTGCAATAGAATTTAAATTACAAAGTTGATGTTATTCATGGTGGCAAGAATGGAAAATACAAATCCAAAATGAATGTGCAGCAATTTAGTCCCAAGGCACACCTTGAGCACAGATAATACGGTCAGATAAATGGACTGTGGACAGATGAACTTGCGTTTATGCCTAGCTACATAAAAAAGGGCTTTGATGACAGCGTTGTCTGCTCTATAATGACTATTTCTGTCTCACTCTGCTGTCAGCAAGCACTTATTGTTTTGAACAGGTCTCCACTCACATCAAGAAAAGAAAAATCATGTATAAATATATAAATTCATAACTACATAAATACAAACACTTCTGCAATGGCAGCGAGCGAGAAGTAGTGTGTGAAAGACAGTGAGATTCAGTCTTTATGTTCTTTTAATTATTTTTATTGCTCGTTAATATTCAGAGAAGACATACTGTTTTCTTGTATGTATGTTGTTGGCATTCAATGAAGATATGCTAACTTGTGTTAATATATTAATTTTCCCTCTTCTCACAATAATATTAAATATGCTTTACATGAGAGATAATTTGTCTGAAATTGGCTTCAAAATTAAACACAACTAACGATTAATTATCTCTGGAAGGCTCTTTGAGTTAATGCACAAAATTGCTGCATAAATGAGATTCGTCTCACACTACAGTCTGTATTCACACTTGAAGAGCAATGGATTTGCTTAGTGATGGACTGCATTAAGCATGACTTAAACCAGCGCGCCCATGTGATATCTCTTAACTTCAGGTCAACCGTCTAACCAAAGTCCCTGAAATGATACTTATTCATATTTTATTGAGACAGCACTGTGGGGACCGTCAAAGAGGTAAAAAAAATACGTTACCCATAATGCAACTGTGGGTGCCAGGCCTTGATCCTTACGCATGGCATGGGCAATGAGTGATTGGCATCGTGTGGTATATGGGAGGAAGCGAGTGCTAGTCATTATTATGGATAAGCATGCAAACATACAGTCTGCATACTGTGTATCATATTATTGTCTGTCTGCTGACTAAGCAATTGGTATGAATTTTGTGAACACTGAAAAAAGGAAATAAAATAAACTTCCATTTTTTATTTTCATGTGACATTTTAATTTTCATCATATTCATCATATAAATATTCATCATTTACTTTTCTTCATAAAATAAGATCAATATGGTTATGCGTGAAGTATAATGTAGTTCTTATGACCACTTAGCTTCATTGTTTAATAATGTATGTGACTGAGCTACTGCTGGTTTTAGCACATTGCTATTTTTGCTGCTGCTGTTTATGCCACTGCAGCTACTATCTTGTAGAACCATTTCCAAACGAGAAAACACGATGGCTTCTTCCAGATGGGTTCTCTTTGGCTTAATCTTAATTTTGAGAACTGAAGGCTTGGCTCAAAATCAAATAAATAAGGTAAATAACATGATCGTCAGACTAGACAAAAGACCCAAGCAAATGTGTTGTAACTTGTTCAGAACAAGCAAGGTAAATATCATGTATATTACTGACTTCAGTAGGGTGGATTGGGGTCACCTTTTCTTTTTTTCCAAAGAGAGTCACGTAGCATACATCTGGGAGGATCAATACGCATTTTGCCGTTATGTTGGGTGGGAAATTGAATTGGATTTCTGGGTGAGGGAATGCTATTCGCAAGATTCAAACAGTGACTTCTGTGATATTGTTTCATTGTTTGTATAATGAAATTGCAAAGCTTCTAATTTAATGGCAAACATGATGACATTTCTCTGCCAGTTAGAAGCTTTGAAAGATTGTGCGTGTGTGTGTGTGTGTGTGTGTGTGTGTGTGTGTGTGTGTGTGTGTGTGTGTGTTTTTTCCTGCTGAATATTGACCATTTTAGTATGACAGAACATGCATGACACATACCACCATAGCTTGACTGAATCCATGATGCTGATTGGTTGAGGGGATTAGTCTCCTGTAACTACCGTACAAACCATATTATGCACGGTCATGAAGTATGCCCAGTAGAAATGACTTCATCACTACTAAGATATTGTATGTATAATGTTTGAAAATCCCAACATTCCATTATCAGTTAAACATTCAACCAGCATACAAAAAGCCATGGCAACAAAATTGTCTGTTTATTTGTGGTAGAGTGCTTCATATGTGACATGTTGCTGTGGTAAAAATGGAGTAAACCACTCCAGCCTTTGCAGTTATATGAATAAAACAAGGAAAAACAAAAATCACTCAAGGGTAGTTAACTGCTGCCAACATCACAGAGACCATCTTGAATTTTGCACTCCTCTCACTCACTCACCTTGGGTCCATGAAACCTGCCTTATGAAGGTATTTGACACAGGTACCAATTTTGAGAACAAACAGCCATAAAACTTATATGACTATTTCCCATGTCCAAATCAATGAGTAATGTGCAAATATCTATTTCACAGTGGCATATTATTGAGTTCCTCACCTTGGATTCATCAATAAATACAATTAAAACTCGTATAAAGTATAAATTAATACATAATAAGTGATACTCTTATGGGGTTTCTGATCTACAGTGCATTGTTACAGAAACACAAGTAGAAGAGGCTGTTTTTTTTTTTTTTTTCATTTAAAATTCATCAACTGCACCAACCTTGACCAGAAACGTTAATAAACATGAACACAATTTTTATTTTAATCAGGAGTTACAACAGCAATGGTTGCCATATTCCCTGGATCCCTCGGAAAAGCAGGGGAATGCTCACCCACACAGAGCTTAAGAATACTCATCTACCACCTTGGAGACTTTCAGGGGTCAATATCCATTATTGACCGGTCACTCAGTCAATTACCTGGTTGGGCTGGGCATTGAAAGCGTGCTCTTTAATTTCCCTGCTGGTTCATTTTGTGGGAGTTTAGGTTAGGTCAGAATTTAATTTGGCCAAACGGTAACCTCATCTCTGCGGGAAGGGCATGCTCTGTTTAATTAACTTTATTTGCAGTTCATTTCCTCAGTCTGCAGAGGTAGGGTGGTCTTGGTGTTTGTGATGTGCCGCATCACAAAACCACGCCGGCTTTGTCCTTTTCTCCTTTAAAGAAGATGAACTGCTGACCCAGTGCCAGAATGCTGCTTAATCTTAGTCTAATGAGGCCAGCAGGACCAAATGAATTATGGGATATCTGGACATCCAAATTACTGTTCAATGATCACTGAGTACAAACAGGGGTAGGCAATATAATATGACTAACAAACAATAAATGAATACTAATAAAATAATGTTTTGGTTTTCCCGTTCCTTTCAGAAGATCTTTAAATCCTTCTTAGAATTATGCTATACACGTTGTGGGATATTAGACTAAGTTATGACCAAATATCAATTTGAAGGTGCATGCATACACCCACCCACTCACCCACGCATATACATACACATACACAAATGTTAAATAAATGTAATAATGCAGCTCTTTGTGAGCAGCTGAGAATTGCAATTCAAATCCAGACAAATCCAGTGTTTGTATGACCTGCGTATCGGTTGTGTTATGAAATTATAACACGGAGGTGGGTGTCGATGTTTGATGTATGCATTTATCTTTCTCGATATGGTTTCCCACATGGGGAATCCACGGTACAGACAAAAGAAAAGAAAAAAAAAGCGGAGTTTGTTTTTGTTTTTGTATTCCGACCCCATCCTCGCACTGCACGGGAAGTCCTGTCACACGACATCTGGCTTCGGCAGGAGCGAGGCTCCCTCAACACCCCTCCGCCACTTCCTCTCCTCCGTGAGCATCACCAATCTGTTCTTCGCCTTCTCCCCTCCTCGACGCATCGAATATTAATTAAAGAAGGAACAGAACCCAAAATAATCAAACGGAGGACATGGCCCATTAGACAGCGGCTTGGGGGAAAGAGTCTTTTAACTGGATAAAGATTAATCACTGACAGCCACGGCTCCACGAGACCCAGTTAGTCCCCCTCTCCCGTTACCTCCCTGGCTTTCCATTGGCGGCTGACCTTGCAATGAAAAAAAAAAAAAGATAAAATAAATACCCAGCTGCCCCCACTGTCACGCCACCCACAGGGTGACTCACAACAAAAGCAGACAGAGACAACAAAGCATAACAAGATGAGGCCGGGTCCGAGTGACCTCTGGACCCACAACACGACAGAAAAAACATTCGCGCCGACTTCCTGTCCCAATCGACTGTGGGACGATGGACCCGTCTCCAACCACAGATGTCACCGCGTACAATGCGAGAACTCGGCCTTCAAGGCCCGATGCCTGGCCGTCGGCTCTGATAGAATTCGCCCTTTCTTTTCAAACTGCCAGAGCTTGCCTTTGAGAGTTGAGCTGGATGCACCTGTGACCCTGAGATGGGCTCCAGAGGCGGATGACATTGTCAAACACAATAATTGTTTAGGTGGAAACATCTTTCTGCAAATATGATGACTTTGGGTACGCTCAAATTAAAGCTTCGAATGCGGGATCCTTTTGCTGCAGACTGTCAGAGGACTCAATACAAAAGAGAATGGATCCACACCTGCAAATGCAATCTAAGAATTTCACTTGCTGCTTATTCACAATCCGAATGAACACAGACACGATGAACCCACGCCCTAACCATGGAAGGAGAAACACTTAGTTAAAAGCAGTTCACCTCTTTTTCAAGTGAGCCAGGTCAAGTATTGAGTTATCACCTCTAAATCATTTGGTTAACACACAGTTAAAAGAATGTAACATGGTTGAAAGCAAGTGCTGTCCTTGCAGGTGTCCAATCCCTTGGTGCGGTTTCTTGTACTACTTTCTGGAGTCTATATCCTGCCCATATCAAAAGCCGACTCTGGCTAAGATGCCTGTGTGAAAGGATGCATAAAAATACAATTGTTATTCCAAATCTGAAAAGAAAGAAAGAAAGAAATAAAGAATAAAAAAGAGGATTAAAGCTTTAGAATTTAGGCAGAACGTACAAAGGACACAAAAACAAAGCACAGATATCAAAGCCACTGTTAAGTAATGACTTTAAACCTCATTTTCAATCGTAAACGTTATTGGATTCGATCTGATGGGATTACAGAGACAGAGAAGCGGTCATCGGCTGGTCATCGGTCCTCTGCTTTACACTGCGTAAGCGTCTTAGCGTGCTCTCGGGCCCTCTGCTTGCTTATGAGGGATGTTTGCCTGCCAGGCTCTCGTAGCAGATGCTTGTCAAACATTAATGCGCTGACCTTCATGGTCGTAAAAAAAGAGAGATACAAGTATGCGCATGATCTGGGACTGAGAGGAAACAGCACTACCCACTGTCATGGCTCCATAATGAAAACAAATAAACAAACAAACAAATAAACAAATAATAACACTGCTTCCCTGACTGCTGACAGAGCACACACGTTGTAAACGTTTCCCTAGTTTATAATGGGCAAACTGAAGGCCAGCAGAGAACAGCATCCACTTGAGCTCTCGTATTGAACATGTAACCCATGGGAACGAGACCTACTACACTATAGATGGGAAGCAACAAAATGTACAAGCAATGAGCAAAATTTGATCAAGGTAATTACTGACAAAAAAAAAAGAAAACAATTTTCATGCTCTTTTACATTTGATTTTTTTTTATTATCATTATTTCTTTTTTGTGAGAATTTGTTGAATACAGCGAAGGAGAAAGGGAGAGAGCGGAGATGAGAGATGCTGGAAATAGCTTACAGGCTTTGCTCACAGATATGGCACAGTGCAGACTTCTTTACTGCTGTAGCTGTCCAATTTGAAGGAATTTGAAGAGATATTTCAGTTTGAAATATATGACCACAGTCATCAAGACTGATTCCCATCGGATCCGAGCAGGCATAACTTTACTGTGCATTACTTCAATGTCATTTTTCTCCGGTCTGCTGTGGAGCATCTTCAGAAAACCCAGACTATTCCCTCTGCTCCAAGGAGATGCTTATTTTAGTGTCCTGACAGTTTTGAGGTGTGTGTGTGTGTGTGTGTGTGTGTGTGTGTGTGTGTGTGTGTGTGTGTGTGTGTGTGTGTGTGTGTGAGAGTGAGTGTCCGTGTCTGTGTGTGTGTGTGTGTGTGTGTGTGTGTGTGTGTGTGTGTGTGTGTGTGTGTGTGTGTGTGTGTGAGTGTGTGTGTGTGTTCGTGAGAGAGAGTGAGTGTGAGCATGTCTCTGTGTGTGTGTGTGTGTGTGTGTGTGTGTGTGAGAGTGAGTGTCCGCATGTCTGTGTGTGTGTGTGTGTGTGTGTGTGTGTGTGTGTGTGTGTGTGCGTGAGAGAGAGTGAGTGTCCGCATGTCTGTGTGTGTGTGTGTGAGAGAGAGAGAAAGAGGGTGAGAGATAGATAGTGAGAGAGAGTGATAAAGCAAGCAGGAGAGAGAGAGATTGTTATGAAGCTGTTTATATGTATCTGTATCTGGGTGTGTGTGTGTGTGTGTGTGTGTGTGTGTGCGCACACGTGTGTCAGAGATAGAGAGAGGAGGAAGCAGAGAGAGAAAGAGAAATAGGGAGAGTGATGGAGAGAGACAGCAGAAGAGAGGAAGAGATATACAGATCGGTACGGAGTAGTATGTGTGCATGTCTGTGTGTGTGTGTGTGTGTGTGTCTATGTGAGTTAGGTCGAGGGGAGGGGTGGGTGCACAGACTGAGGGAAATCCTTGACACCAATTGGTTGGTTTAACGGGGTCCTGCTTGCAGATTTCATAGAGGAAGATGAATCGACGGAGGTGGGAGAGGAGACGGAGAAGGTCACGGAGCGCGGAGAACAGGGGTGAGCTCTCCGGGCAGCGAGGAGCCTGGAGGAGGTTCCAGAGGCCGAGCGCTGCAGCTCATTAAGCCAGTCTGGCCCAGGGCCTTCTCCTTCCCCAGTACAGGGCCTGACCCACTTACTCCACACCCCTAACACACCCAGCTCTCTCTCTCTCTCTCTCTCTCTCTCTCTCTATCTCTCTCTCTCTCTCTCTATCCCTGTTATCACCATTGCAGAAACAAGGATTATACTGCAGGTGTTCACAACAAAGGGGTGGGGGGAGGGACGGCAAAAGAAAATGTTGTAACTCAATCTTGTGCCAGTCGAGTTTCATGCATGTATACAAAGATGGCATCGCCAGTCGTGAATGTGTCAGTGTTTCATTATCATGTGAATAATAAAGAGTATTCAAAACACCACATTGACTCTATTGACTGGGATAATAAACTTTTTTTTTTTCTTCTCACTTCCTGAAAATAGGATGATGACGACTGTAGCGATTGCAGTGAAGGCTGTAAATGATAACAGTTGCTGCAGCACTGTGGACGGAGCTCTTTTAGTCCGTACCTATAAGTACTATCACTGAACCGAAATGCACTGATTGTATTGCTTTACTTAATGGACGTGTGGAGAGCAGCTGTACTTTTATATGCAACTTGTTATGGATCTCAGGTTTATTTAAGTTTGATCAGATCATTCAAATGGCATAGCTTCCATATGTAGGGCCCAAATAAAATCATTAATTATTTATTCATGTAGTAGTATAATTTAAAAGGAAAAAACATTACCCATTCTGTTTCCCGTTTCTAGCGTACGCTTGGGTACAATCTACCTCATATGTAATCGGTACACGAGGTAAACAATAGATGATTCCTTTGGGAGATATTACCATGCATCAAAAATAATAAAAACAGCAGGTATTGTCTTTATAAAGCTGTTTGTGATTTTGGGTTTGATCATAAAATGTGTATCTCAAACACAACTGCACAGCTGCTGTAACGTAATGACTTTACTGAAAAGAAACAAATAAAAAAATGCACAGTGCAGACCGTGCGGTAACATTGCAGTACCCTCACAGAATGACATCTATGCATGACAACCTTGAGGGCTGACAGTGTCAGTTCACCCATGGATGCCCTTCTCTGCCCCCACACTTCATTGTCCCAACATTCTTAGAGCTGATGATGTCACAATAATGCACCACTTGTATCCTAGCAATTGCACAGAGAGAAAGGAAAGAGTCCACAGAGGCAAGGAAACTGGCAACATGAAGACATTTCTACACAAACACAAAAAAAAAAATAAAGAATTGTTGATGAATCAACCACTGTTACAAAATTCAAGTATACAAGAACGTGATTGCATAGCAGTTCTGTAGATGAGCTCTTGGGAGCACTGGAAGTTATATGATTGGTCAAATCATTGAGGCCTTCTATATCCAGTCATGTTATTTTGAAATTTAGAACAGCGCTTAGCAACAAACAGTGATAGGAGAATAAAGTAGTGCAACACTAAAAATGGGTGGAGCTAACCCATGCTTCCAGTAACTCATTCATGTGAAACAATCAATGTCTTCTGCCCCACCAATAAAAAATTATTCCGTTCTTTATGGCAAGTCTGCGAGTGACAGTTTATTGAAGACCACACATTTACAGTGTTATGACACTTTAGTTATCCATCAATACTGTCAAATGCCTTGAAACTGGCACCAGGGATAACGTAGGGCAGTAAAAGTGAAAGTGAGGTAGATTCATCGCATGTCCACATCCTTAAACTTCTGCAGCTCAAGCACAGACATTTAAAGTGTTCAAAAATCATATACATTTCAGCTTGAAAGCCCTTGTTAATGAGGGGACCATATATGTATAAACACCAGAGCAACAAAAAAGAGAAATCCAGTTTCAACTTATAAAATAACTTCCCAGACGGTCGTGCTCTTCAGAGCTGAGAATAAAACCTGGCGTGTGACGGCTCAGATGTGAGGTTTAATTGGTATCATGAAAATCCATTGCAAACACATGTACCAGCTGGAGAGATAAAGGCCCATATCCAATCTGCATATGTCCTTTATTTCACAATTAATTAATATAGTTACTTTTCTGTTCACAAAGAGTTTGGTAATCTGAGCTAAATTATTTCACCAAATTGCACTTGTAAAGGGGAAAAAAAGAATAACCACTTGTATTTATTTGTAAGGAAAAGTTGAGGAGGAGTCTTGATTGAATCCTAGCCTTTGTCTCCAGCTGGCACATTGTTTACACTGGATTATCAATTAATGCACACATCTGCTTTGAGGTGCTAGGATTCACTTAGCCTATTCATCAATCTTATTATCTATCGTTGCCATTTGTGGGCCTGTGCCTCTGGGAAGCAGTCAGGGAAATGGTCCCTCTCTCGCATAGTTTATTGGGCCCTTCTGTTCTCTCACCAAATATAATACCCCACCCTGGCCATCCATCCCACAATTCCAAGGACATCATTTCATTATTGATTGCAGGAAAGTGAAGAGCTATGGATATTACCTTGCTGAAGGTCACCGCATTGAATTATGGGTGGGACTTCCTCATAAGTCAGGGCTGGGACAAATACTTAATTTTCAATGGTTTGGCATTTGAAGAAATCAGATCCTTGAGGAGAACGTAAAAGTTACAAACACAGTATAAATCACCGAAGAGCTCCGCGACCCGACAGACGATCCAAACAAATCTGTGGCCGCAAAAAAAAAAAAAAAAAAAAAAACTGAACACCATCGACTTCACTAGAGGGGCGCAACCGTCAGGCCACAGAGTGATGTACGATCATCATCTCGAATGAATAATACTTGTTTACTCTGATTGATAACCTCTCCAGAAAAGAAAAAGAAAAAAAAAATCCCTGTTTTCTCTCCCTCGCAGTTCGCAGCCACAGTTTTCTGCAACAAATTATGATCCTTTTCAGGCAGCAAGATGACCGGTAGTTATTTCTCCATGGCGAGTCCTCTGCTGGGCCCAACCGGAGGACGGAAGCCAATTAGCATATCGTGTCCAAGCGCGTCATTCGGTTTTTATACCCTCTCTCAGGTTACCGGTAGGTACAGTCGCGCAAATTAGTGAGGTGGGCTGGAAGGCTCAATTACTGTTAAAGGTCCTGCAGGGAGGGACAGTAGGAGGTGGTGTGGGGTGGGAGGGGTTGGTGGCGGGGGGGCGCGAGTGCAGAGAGAAGGATGAGCGGCCAGACCAGGGGGACTGGTTTGAATTTCTAAATGATCTAATCCCTGTGTCTGAGGAGATTTCCCAGTAGACTCCTGTCTCCCCGGTGACAGAGTCTGCTCTCTCGTTTTCTCATTACGCCTGGCCTGCGCCACTACCCACCTACTCCCATCAACCGCACACACGCATACACACACAACTCACGGGCAGACACAGAAACACCCACACCTCTCACATGCATACACGTATACACACATGCACGCACACACATGCACACACACACCTGCACACACACGCCTGCACACAGATGAACAACTGACATGCAGACACGCACATGAATACACACACACACACACACACACACACACACACACACACACGTTCCGCCCTCAGCCTGGCTGAACCCTGTGGTACGGTTTCTCCTCTCCTCTGCCCGTGCGATGAAGCCATGAAAGCTTCTTTTAATAAGGAAGCTAAAGCCCGGTCCCTGGGGGCTGAGGCCAGTGAGCACCCCATCCCCATCACCAGTGAGCACCCCATCACCCCCTCACACAGAACGATGCGCCCCCGCCCCTGGGGGCTGAGGCCAGTGAGCACCCCATCACCCACTCACACACAGAACGATGCCCCCCCGCCCCCTGGGGGCTGAGGCCAGTGAGCACCCCATCACCCCCTCACACACAGAACGCACCCCATCACCCCATCACCCACTCACACACAGAACGATGCGTCCCCCCCCCCCTGGGGGCTGAGGCCAGTGAGCACCCCATCACCCACTCACACACAGAACGCCCCCGCCCCCCTGGGGGCTGAGGCCAGTGAGCACCCCATCACCCACTCACACACAGAACGATGACCAGCACCCCATCACCCACTCACACACAGAACGATGCGTCGCCCCCACTCCCCCAACCGCCATGGAGACAGCCCTGCGCAACGCAATGAGGCAATCAAAAAACCTAACACACAAACAACTATCAAGAAAATAACATTTCCCGTTCTCATAGACAGTAAAATACTCAGTGTGAATTTCACTTAAGAGTTTATATCAAATATATTAATGTAATATACATATGTACAGATTCATATGCAGACTAAATGTGCTCTCTTTAAGCATTGAACATTTTGTATTTTATACATTTTCCTCATGATTTTTGCTCATTCTTGATTTATTTTTTTCTGTAACAAATGTAGTTTTCTGGAACAAGTGTGTGAACCATGTGCTAACCTGATTCCAGAGCTATCCTTTGGCTGAAAGCCTGTATTTTCATTAAATCTGTCATGGCTGTTACATGGATAGGCCCTAGCTCTGCTTAAACCCTCTGGTACATTCACTTTCAGGTTTTTTTTATTTCTTTTTTTTTTTTACCTTGGACCATCGGCCCTGTGAAGGGACCCTGAATGGGGACAGCGCTGACCTGCTCTGGAAAGGGCAACTGGACAATCAAACCCATAACAACTGTGAGTACAGTGAACTTTGGCCCCCTGTCGAATAGCCCATTTAACAGAACTCTGTAAGGTCCACAGTGTTTATTTGTGTGTACACAGAGCTGTGTGTGTGTGTATGAGTGCCTTTTTGTCTGCCTGTGAGTGTGTGTGTGTTTGTGCCTTTTTGTCTGCCTGCGAGTGTGTGTGTGTGTGTACATACAGTACATGTGCGATGAGAACATCCGTCTATGAAATTAGTGTCATATATTACAGACTGTTCATTTATGAGCCATTATTTTGATTTATGAAGCAAATTCATCCTGTGATCTATAAATGTCAGCGTCATGAATTCACACAGCAGAGAATAAAATTGTATTTTTTGTCAATATCCTCAGTTTTCAACAGTGGATGGTTGAGCGTCTCTTGCTGCCAGTGGCCTGAGAGACACTTACACTCTCATCTGTTCAGAGTCCTGACATCACGGAAGACAGAGTAAAGAGAGGCTCCGGGTTCTGGGGGTGGATAAATTAGAAAAGTTAATAACAAATGAATAAATAAACAGTTGTTTAATTTCATAGACATTGTTGCATTATACAGGCATTGTTAGCAGGTAAAGGAAACTGTGAACAAATGGTACTAAAGACTTAGAAGATGGTTAAGCAGGCAATGGAAAGGTTATGGGAAGAGTTTAGCCTCATGAATACCGAAATGTGCGATGTCAAATGCAACACAGTTGTTTAAACTTAATAAATAAAAACAAAATACGAGAATTGAAAATGGGTAGATGCTAAACATATACACACATGCTTCCTACTATTAACTAAAACCTGTATGGCTAAGAACTGACAAATTATCATCAAGCTCCGCTTTTGGGGGAGGGGGTGTCGGCGATTCTGGGCAAAAACTGTGTAATCTGAATGAAGATGAAGGAAATCCACTGTTCACAGGGTGGAGAGCGGAAGGGACAGTGAAATCAGGTCAGAGCAGCAGACAGTGTGGCATTGTCTACAGCAGCCTGTCTATGGGAGATGACAGCTGGGAGATGACACGGTGACAGGGAGGGTGTGAGCTACTGGAGTGATTATCGTGGAGTCTGCTCCTCCACAAGGGGGCACTGTTGTGCAGGGAGTCCACGTCACCCCGCGCGCACACACACACACACACACACACACACACACACAGACACACACGGCTCCAACACTGCCTATCTCTGTACCTGTGTCTAAAACATACACACACACACACACACACACACACACACACACAACACACGGCTCCCTCATTGCCTATCTCTGTACCTGTGTCTAAAACACAAACACACACACACACACACACACACACGGCTCCCTCATTGCCTATCTCTGTACCTGTGTCAAAACACAAACACACACACACACACACACACACAAATACACACATACACACACCAATCCAACACTGTCTCTCTCTCTGTACCTATGTCTTAAACACACACACACACACACACACACACACACGCAATCACACACTCTCTCTGGTAGACAGCTCTTCCTGGCATTTCTTCCAGAGATAGCACAGTGGAAAACATTTATCATACCAGCGGGACATGATCACTGTTTATTTCTTTATGTTTTGCTGTTGTTTTGTTTCTCTTCATAAATGGTCACAGTTAATGATGCTTTCATCTGGTTTTTAGTTGCCTTAATTTTACACCAGGTCAAACAGAAATGCCCCTTATGACCGGCCATTTATGTGAACTCGAAGTAAATTGGCCAGAATCTGCACTGAAGGGAACGCAAAGGGAATTCTGAGGCATTCTCAGAAGCCTGAAAACAACCGATGTCTCCTTTGGTTTGATAAGTCTCCTCAGAAGGAAAAGGAAAGAAAATCTGTACTTTTAGAAACACTTTGGAGAACTGCCAATGAGTACTGCTGGTTTCAGTTCAAATTGCATTCGATTAGAAACAATTGTTTTTGAGAAGTAAAGTGTGAAGTCACTTACCTCGCCAATGTTGAGCAAATTAGGGCTTTTAGACCGCGTTTGCCAGATATCCAGTATGTCTGTTAATGCTTTTGTCAGTTATTGTGTGAGATTAATGAATCAAGGCTGCTTTTCATGTTTAATCTACTGTTGTTTATCTCTGAAGTATGAACCGCATCAATGATATAATATAATGACAAAATGTTGTTTTAAATCGCATTTTGACCTTTTTAAATTGGCAAAAAATCATGTGTACCCAGTAATTAATCTTTAATGGCATTATTTAATTTGTTCAGCAGAATTTCTGTTATGATTTTTACAGACTGTGTTTCTGCATTTGCCCCCAGTTGTGACACACAGCTGGACTTGCTTCAGACAGTCCGTCACTGTTCAGTGGTATTTCGGACTCGGCCTTTTCACAGATCTCAGTGCGCGATAGCCATCGGGCACAGACGGTGACATCAGCACCTTCCATGGGTCTTACAAACCCCCCACCCAGTGGACTCCGTGGACGGCGAGCCTCTTGCCAGTGGCGTATACTTAGCTGTTTGTCAGAGGCCCGACCGCAGCTCTGGTCCGAACATTCCCGCCATAATCCGGGCTGCTTGCGAACAGAGAGTTTGATTCACGGTGATGTCACATGCCCTGCCTAAGCCTGGGAAGTAAATCATTTATAACCACTGTGAAAAAAAAAAAAATAAGCTCTGTGGAGAATCACCACAGGCCACAAGGTCTTTGAGCACACAAAATGGTTTAGTATGGGAAGTATCAGTGGCCATTGTTTTGAAGATTTAGGAGCCTGTTTTAAATGTGTTAAATATATAAATATGCCTATCAGACAGTGCAGGAGCAAAGCCATCGGGCTGAACAAAAGCAAGATGCTGCAGTTCTATGTATGGCCAGACCACTATGATTCCACGGTATGAGCCAGAGTCAGTGACTAAACAGGCAGGTCACTTCAATTCCCAGCTCCCTCTCTGACCCCCGTGTAACACCAGCCTCTTTCTTCCTCGGCACAAGCAGCAATCAAACTAACCAAGCCATTCCCCTCATCCAGCCACCTTCAGCGGACCCCCTGTGGCTTCACACTGGGTGTTTTGGAGCTTTCATTTCGGCACCCTTTTAAATGGAATGCAGTAATGACAACAACAATAACAAAAGGATGGAAATTCCATTCCACAGTTGTATTGGAAGGATAGTGAGATTAAAAAAAAATATATATATATATATATATATATATATATAAAGAAAAAAAAAAAGAAAAAACACCTTTAAGCTTTATGGTGTTTATTATTGCTTATGTGTTTACCTCCCTGAGACTGGAAAACCATCTGTTCTGAACAGCCTGAAGTCTGTGGCGTTTTAATTGGACCGTCTGTGGCGGTTGATATACTTAATTACACCTTTAATAATCGTCCTCTGCAGGTGATGTTTGTCATAAGTTCATGTGGACGACAAACTGTCTCATTCCAGCAGCCCTGTTCTGTTCCTTTGATTTTTTTTTTTTTTTTTTTATAAAATGAACATTTTTTTTTTGTTATTTTCATCCACTGAGTTTAGAGTAAACCCACAATGTTTTTATTGTAACACAACTTTGACTCTCTCAAGTCCACCAATTATGAAGCAAAAGATAATGTAAGAAATTCAGAATGTGACTGCCATGGGAATTTCTGAAGAGACTGTCATTAAAACTGAAATGTTCCTTTTGACATGAGCAAAAAAGGATCAAAAGCCAACGTAGGAAAAAATAGAAATACAGTAAGGAAGACCCAGAAACAATGCAAAGAATCTAATATTCACTGCATTCACATAATTTTGGTGCTCGTTTGAGGAAATTGTTCATCAAGAGACCATACATTGTTTTGACTTCTGCATGCTCTTCTCCTCAGAATTTGAATAAATGTCCTCAAACTTACCAACCACTTGGCTGGATATTGTTGACATGTAGTCAGACTTTTTTCTATTTTTTTTTTTTTTTTTTTTACTTTCTTTAGGATGAGGTCAAGAAGAGAGGACAGAGATCCACAACAAAATGCCAAACCAAAAAAAAAAAAATCTTTTCTAGTGAGAAAAATAAAAAGCTGAAAACAAAGCAACACGTGCCTTTACAACACTACAAAACTGATAGGCAAACCTTAAAATTGGCCATGGTATGTTCATATTCATCATTGCTGCCCAACTGGTCACGACTGATAAACTGGTGAACAAAGAAACTCCTCTACACAGCTTTTCTTGAGGAAGCAAATGTGCTTTTTCTTGTTGGTGAAAGCATTCCTTTTATGGTGAGGACACTGCCTTGTAACTGCCATAATTCACATTCCACTTTTGAGAGACATAATGTCTGCTGAGACGGATAGCATCTCTACAACCCGTCTCGCTGCCTCTTACCAGAGAGAAGAAGTTGTGCCTTGTCAAGTAGTGGCTATTCATTAGAGGATGCAACACTTGCTGCTCACAGCCTGGTTCCTGTAAGTATTGATTCAGGCTCTCTGCAGGCAGACTTTGGCTGCTGCGTTCCTCACTTTGTTGTCTATGAGGGAACGCTTATTTTTAATGTCGTTTCAGTTTATTCTGGTGGCATTAGCATCATGTAGCATCATTAGCATCGTCAGGGATAAACATATGCAGGTTCAGCTCAGCCGGGGCACAATGAGTTAGAGCGTACTGAATTCCTTGCCTTGGATACAGTCAGACCACTTTTGAGCCAGGTGTCATTCTCTCTCCGCAAGCTCACTGGCAAGTGATTTTGGTTTCGCAGGGCAGAAATTTTGTTTTGAATTTAACGTGCGGATTGAAGGCTAGAGGTTAGCAGATGTTTGGTGTTCTGTGTTGTTACTGTCTGGCTATCTGGTCCTGATTAATAAACTGTCACCTGAATCTCTTCAGACCTCTTTTCTCATCCTGTGATCCCTACTTTGGGTTAAAGGTCATAGAAGGTTCTGGGGTTATTATGGAAGAGGATGGGGTTAGTAATGGCATGTCCAATCAGAGCTGTAGCTTGTTTGTGGATTGTGTACATGGAAACTAAGTATGTGGTATTATTTCCTTGACATTCTTTTTCCATAGTTCAGGCAGCTGAGATTGGGAGGAGACAGGAAGCAGATTGACTCCCATGAGTCAAACTGGAAGAGTCACATTTAACCTTGTGTAAAAATGAGAGCATTTGGGGTTTGGGGCATACTGGAGACCGGGCAAGGGCAAGCCGATCACAGGCGCCACCTTGAAACAATCGTCCACAACATTTTTCCAAAACCTCAGCAACTTAGCGGCAGTCTCACAGGATATGATATCACAGAGCTGTGTCCTCTTCCTGTTAAACCAAATGGCATTCTAAGGAAATCCTGCCAGCCATGTTGAGGGACAAGACATATTTACAGGCGCCAGGGACAGCAGCTGAGGGGACTATTAATTTATACATAGGAATAATCACTTTTTAAGCCTCTTCACCTACAAAACAGATTTCTCAATTGTCTATTATTAAGTCAGCTTGCACACACATAATATACATTTTCAAAACACTAACCATGAAAATATATGCATTTTTTATTTATTTTATCATTTTTATTTTATTAACAAACTGACATTAATGAGTCGACTGTAACTTAAATAAAAATAAATCTTCCTTGTGAGAGGTAAATCCTCAATAAGCTCAGTAAGCCAAAGTCTCAATTACACTAATGCACATCAATGTAGAAATGCTTGTGCAGGTAGTTCTTGCAATTAAAATGGATATTTTCAGTGATCCGTGTATTTTTTTTTTTGAAGACATTGATGATTTCAGGCACAAATCAAATAAGAAACCATGAAGAACTGATGTGCTAAACATTAAACAGTGTTATCCTGGAAAAACTCACCTGGCACTCTGCTAATATAAGCTATTTCTGCAGTGCTTCACATTTTACTTCCTTTATTTATCTTTTTGAGGAGAGGGTAAAGAATCCGCACAGTATTTTGTTTCACACATAGTTATTCATATTAACCTTCCAGTAAAGTACTGTACTGTTTGCATCCTTGCTATTGGCACACTTGTAAGCCAATTTTGTCACTTTCTGCAAAAGCCACACTCCCCCGACACGCACCTTCCCTTCAACTAGTCAACCTGAATTTGTGCCAGAAAGAGTTTGGGTATTTCAGTAAACCTTATAAAAATGTATAAATGTTTTTAAAAAATAACTTAAAATAGGATTGAATATATGATCAATAAACCTGCACATTAAGAAGTCCTCCAGGAGAACGGTGTTGAGGAAGTCATTCTCTGCCGTAAAGCACAAAACATCTGATGAATGTCATGCTGCCTGTACAAAGCGCAAAGCGATTGTAAATGCCCACAACAAACAAATCGCCTTTCTTCTGCCTTCTTTTTCATGTCTCATGTCTTATGTGCAAAAATGTTGGATCTAGATTTAAGAAGACCACTTCATGTCATCCATACAGGGATATTAAATGGCCAAATCGGATGTATATGTCCATTATGCACCCATTACCGTGTGGTCACTATCTCAGTTTCTTGCCCAAAGTGCAACAGTCTCCACACTACTACTTTCCAAGAGAGTATGCTAGATCTGCCCCTGAATCACTCAGAAACCCTTCCCCTCTCCTGCAGCCATATCCCACAACAAACCAAGCACTCTGTTCACACCTAATCCAATGAAGGTGACTTGCTCCCTCATCAGACCGGTGTGTTCAGTGTGATCTATGCACTGCTGGAAAACTCTGCGTGGCCTTTGAAGTTTCACTTCTTTTTTTTTTTTTTTTCAAAGTTTAAAGCTCAATTCTACAAAATACAGTGACATGACAAAGCAGATTTACACCTTAAGTATATCTCTCTTTTTTCCATTAGGGCACTGAGGAGAGGTCTTTCTTTTGTTATTTTCCTCACTGCTGCTTGAGTATTTTTTTTGATGCTCTCGAGAGCAAATGGCTGATTTGATACCGTGTTTCGTATAAGTGTAAGACGTTCCATTAGGATGCCTTGCTCTCTCAGTCTCTTTCTCTCTCTCCCTCTAACATCCATCACATTTTGATCACCTCTCGTCGAGGCTACCGCCATCACTCCGGATGATGTCTTTGCTGCTCTTTCCAGCCTTTCAAGTAGTATCCCCTAACTGACTGCACTAACCTGCATTCTTTTCTGTCAATTGCCCCTCCTCTAAAAGAGAGCTGAGCCTCAATATCCAATGCCCCGGTTTGATTGAATGATTGATTGATTGACGCTGCTGTGGCCCAATAAGAGCCTTGGCAATAATCCAGACCTCATAGGTGCAAATGTAGGTTCCAGTACTGCCACGGCCAGCATTCGCTCAGTGTGTCTTAATTAACTGGCAAGCATCTTACGTACACACCAATATTGGCTTCTGCAACGGCTCCAATAATTTACACCTCAGCAAGCCCAACACACTTCCCCGATCATTCCATTAGGTTATAATTAACGGGGTTACATGATTAGGTGGCTGGTAAAGGTTTGCTAATTGACCAGTGCTTTTAAAAATCAATACTTTAAATCAAGAAGTCATGTGTCCCAAATACAGAGCAATGTGGCATAGGTCTTTGTATTCAGCGAGTATCAATACAAATGTAGTGAATGTTTCCCCTAAGAAAAGGCAGGTCCTGAGGATTTTCTTGAGTTTGTGCATGAGCTGGAGAGGAAAGCCTTTTATTGTATTGATTGGCATTGATTGTAAGGAAATCCCCACACATGAACCAGAATGGGTCAGGATAAGATATGGTTTAGATCTGAAAAAGGTATATACTACTGTACCATTCTGGGCTGTGCTTCGTGTTAAAGGGGTTATGAACTATGACACAGTGGCAGGTGTGGCCACTGAGCCAGGTGGTGAGCGGGAGGTAAATACAATGAAATTCAAACAAAAAACTGGCCAATGGCCTTTTTATTTAAGCCTTTTAGGAGGAAAATTGCAAAAACAGAACACGCGAGTCCCCGCATTTTCTCCAGGCTGAGGGAGGGGACTGGATCGGACAGTGTTCGGAGGGGTTTGCTCCTCTCCTCCACCACAGAACATACTGAATAAGTGAATTAAATGTCTTATTTATTGTATACATGGATGCACATTCAGGTAACGTAAGAAAAGCCTGACTACTTAAATGTTATCCATTCAGTAACCATTTGTTGCTACTAAAGTAGTTATAACTACATGGGTAGAGGTGTAGCAGTCTCAACTGGTACCCAATTCAAAACATCCCATTCACTTATCCACAGGCTTGTAACCTCGAGACGAGCATGGTCAAACGTCTGTGTCCACTGAACATTGTGATGCTGCTTCTTCTCATTCCGTAGCTCAGCTGCATGTTTTGTGATGTAGCGCTGAAGGACTGCACTTTATGCGCAGCTGGCGCAGAGAGACTGCGCATGCCCTGTGGATTCACTCTTTCCCAGTGAGGTTGAACCACCATGTGTGTCCGTACATTATACCGCCAGACCCAACGTGCACCACTGCATGCATGGTAGAATGTGCTTTCATGGAGCTACAACAAGCTGTCAATGACTGTCTTCTTTGAACCAATCACAAAGTGTTGCTCTGAAACTCAAAACACAATGTTTGGTCTGTGATGTCATAAAGTCATATTCTCCCATCTACCAGTCACAAAGCTTGAGCATTCCATTAATACAGATCCAAGACCTGAAATAGCCCCTGACTGCTTTGTAACAAAGTATGTAACTGAAATTCTCCCACTGAAATCCTACAAAGTAACTCATAACAAGTATTCCTCATCAAAAAAAAAAAAAAACTTGGCACTTCTCGTTTATTCATCATCTACTCCTGAAAGCTAACCTTTATGTCATGCAAGTTTGGCAATCCTTTTATTTTATTTTTATTTTAAAAGCGGTGGGTTACATTCATACATCCGCAGCCATGACTGCGGGAGCTATGGCGAGGGGCTGGAATGGGAAATTGGCAGCCAGCTGTGAATTCCTCAGCTTTTGAATCGGGTGCATTCGTGTTCATGACTAACTTACCAGGAGCACAGAAATAAGAACAAGATGAGATGAGGAGAAAAAAAAAACCTGATTTTGTACCTTCTAAATGTTGTAGTTGCCTCATTACATACACACCTATAATAATAAGAATAAGAGGGAGAAAGAAAATAATCATAATCATCAATGTCATCATTTCATTAATCTCTTAAGTAGACATTGTCCAAAACAAAGTATACATTATAGCAATTACAGTATAAATCCTGACCCATGAAATGATCATTGAAAGGTTAATAATGAATTAAAATTTCCATCAATTTTTAAAAAAAAAAACAATAGTGGAGAACCTGCCTAACTACAAACCAAACAGAATTCACGTTCCATGTACACCATAGTTGTTTATCATAATGGAGATTTTCAGGAACAGGGAAACTAGGACAACGTGGGCATGTGGTGAATCTGTTTATTCACTGGTGTGGAACTGGCATGGTGCTTGGGTGGGTCTGTAAAGTTAACTGTCCATAAAACAGCATTGTTAATCTTTGCTATTGTGACAGTCCTATCTTTTTCCGCTCCACCGACCACAGTAAACAAGTCATTCTCGTGTACTGCGTTAATGCAAGTGTGTGTGTGTGTGTGTGTGTGTGTGTGTGTGTGTGTGTGTGTGTGTGTGTGTGTATATATATATATATATATATATATATATAGTGTCATTCCTGTAAAAGCAAGCGGGATTCACAGACAAGATCTGCAATAGCATATTCATGAATGCATACCACTGTGACATGCTACAAACATTGCTGCAATCATTTCCTCTTTGGTCAACAGTGCAGTACAGTGGTTATGAGGCAGTGTAGTACAGTGGTTATGAGGCAGTGCAGTACAGTGGTTATGAGGCAGTGCAGTACAGTGGTTATGAGGCAGTGCAGTACAATGGTTATGAGGCTGTACAGTACAGTGGTTATAAGGCAGTGCAGTACAGTGGTTATAAGGCAGTGCAGTACAGTGGTTATGAGGCTGTGCAGTACAGTGGTTATGAGGCAATGCAGCACAATGGTTATGAGGCTGTGCAGTACAATGGTTATGAGGCAGTGCAGTACAGTGGTTATGAGGCAGTGCAGTACAGTGGTTATGAGGCAATGCAGCACAATGGTTATGAGGCAGTGCAGTACAGTGGTTATGAGGCAGTGCAGTGCAGTGGTTATGAGGCAGTGCAGTACAGTGGTTATGAGGCTGTGCAGTACAGTGGTTATGAGGCAGTGCAGTACAGTGGTTATGAGGCTGTGCAGTACTGTGGTTATGAGGCTGTGCAGTACAATGGTTATGAGGCTGGGGTTGAAATTAAGAGACAGCAGATTTGATTCTCAGGGAGGGCACTACTGTTGTACTCTTCAGCGAGACAGTTAACCCAAATCGCTTCAGTAAAATACTAAGCAGTATGAATGATAGAGTGTAAAAATAGGCAGCGCGTAAGTCACTCTGGATAAGGGGATCCACTAAGTGATGGCAATGATGTATCACTGTTCCTCTGTTATCAAACTCTGTGACTGTATCTGTCCCGAAAACGAAATGAAAGAAATATGCACACAATGGATAAGGGGTTATTCACAACCAAAATATATGAAGCCAGGAGTGACTGAAATCATTTTTACATATAACCTTTTTTTTCCAACTTCATATTTTTGTGAATAAAGCATTTTGTTTAAATTAATCGACAATTAATTCATGCAGTAGGATAGCCAACTATATAGGTGTTCAGTTTTCATCTGTATAGTTAACCAGATAGCTATATAGCCTTTCAGCAAAATATAATGTTTATATCAATAGCATTATTTGTTTGGCTATTTAGCAAGCTACACTTCAGTAATAAGGTAGTAATGAAAGTAAGGTAGCAGGCTATCTATATGACTGAAAGTTTTCTATTGGACAACAACATAACATATCTGCATTGCAACATGTAGAAAACAATGATGACAGCAACTGGAAACTATGGACATATGGTGTCATCGGTGTGATCAGACGATGCTATTGGATGAGGTATAAATACTGAAC
The DNA here is from genome assembly GCA_022829145.1 of Albula goreensis. Classification (NCBI taxonomy): domain Eukaryota; kingdom Metazoa; phylum Chordata; class Actinopteri; order Albuliformes; family Albulidae; genus Albula; species Albula goreensis. The sequence continues at coordinate 6,071,764 of CM040756.1, forward strand.
AATGGGTGGAATTAATACGAGTGGGACAGTAGCAGTTCTGATTAGGTGGAAAAGTTTGTCTTAATGCTTTGGGCTTCACTGTGAGGCTGTGTGAGGTTTACTGAAATTATGATTGTTAGAGGGTACAAAGTTTAATGTTTGTTACTATGTGGACATTATGGTATACACCCTGAAAATAAGAAACTTCTCTGTGCTTTTCATTAAGGAGGTATGCCTCACCATCCTGTCATCTTGGTGGATGAAATATGGCTTATGACTATGAGGATGATATACTCATATTAGATATATCTACAGATAGTTCATCTATCTACAGGTGCCGTGACAGCCAGAAGTGACCGCTAGAGAGCTATGAAACTAACAAACTTAACTTACCTGTTATCTTCCCCAGGCGAGGCTGTGAAAATTGATGCCTCGCTGGTACAACCGAGCAAGCCGGTAATCGCACGGCTGGGACAGGGATGCCCAGTCGCAGAGCTCTTGTCTATTTCCAAGTAAATTTACTCTGTGTGAGTCACCTGGAAGTGCCACGATTCTGCTGATGTTATGATGAAAAAAAAAAAAAAGTCGGTCCCCATAGTCCTCTAGGAGAGGATTGGCCACACCTCATGTCAATGTTTGTTACTATGATTTTCAAAATAGCAGTCATGATCTATGCTTATGGTGGTCTCTGCAGGCTGACTTTAGCTCCTGGATCTTAGAATGTGTTAACAGTAGAGGAAGGAGGGGCAGTTTGTTGTTTTATAACAATATACAAGAGACAGGTCATTTATCAGGCACGGTTTACCCATTTTACCTCTTTTCTTTCAGTAACAACAAAAAACATACTTTTTTCCTACACATCAGCAAAGAAATTTAGCCTCATAGTACTTTTATAATTAAACACTTGCCATCTCATCTCTTCTTGAACAATATGATGTTGTAGCACACAAATAGACATGCATTTCTATAAATCAGGAGAAAACTTTTATTGGATCATGGGACTGAACTTCTGTCACACACGTATGTTGAGTATCATCAGTTTGTTCTGCAGAGTCTCCAGGGAAATGCTTCCTGGAAAAAAAAAACAAGGGTTGGCCTTAAACATCTACAGACAAATTACTGAAACTGCTGCTAGCTTCTTCATGAAAATGTACTTCTGAGAACCAGAAGTATTGATGAAGGAGCCTTTAGTATCTGCAGCTATTGTGAGTCCTCTATCTTATTCCTAGTATGTGAGAACACAAATGGGAAATTCTCATATATAATTGCTCCTGCATGCATGTTTTGTGGAAGTAGCTCTTAATACATTGGTGCCACCTTCCATAATTCAGCGTTGTCTTGCCATAATGCAAATATGGGCTTTGGAACAAGGCTGGGGACACAGCAGGGGTCTGTTTCTGCAATCCTCAAGTTTTCAGAAGGTCACTCAGCCATTTGATAAAGTAAACTGCTTAGACATTTTAATATGGATGTCCTTTTTATTAGTCTCAAACACAGGAAAGCATAGAATAAATTTCACTCCCAGAAGGTGATGCAATTTGTGACTACTGTGTCCTAAGAAATTGGTTATTTATTACATTTATTTACAAACCCCCCAAAAAATAAAGTTGGAAATACAGTATCTGTGTGCAAAATGATTGCATTATAGCAGATTCAGATATCTAAATTGGATGTATAGATTTAGAGTTAATGCATGCAAACTCTGTGAACAGGAATACACATTTTTATTGGGTAATGTACATCTGAAATTAAGACAAAAAGCAATTATTTGTTGTGTTTGGGAGTCTGTACTGGCTGGTGGCGGTCTGTGCTGACATAGGAGATAGGTCATATATCCAGAAAATGCAGGGTAAATGTATTGTGTAAGTGCTTAAATAATTAGTTATTGTTATGTTGTTAATTAATTTTCTTTAGTTCCTGTACAGATGTTTGCGTTCTGGAGGGACAAGGGCCCTGAAGGCGTGGCACACAGGCTACTGTACAATGCAATTCATGTTAAGAGTTTAAAAACTTTAAACTGGCATGGCCACAAAAACAGGCAACACTCAAACAAAAAAGGTCCTCTTCAGCTTCTAAGGCTGTGCTTAAATAGAAAGCCTAATTGAAGCTAAGCGCTCACAGCTGAGTTGATGAGAAATCACTCTCAGGTGAGCCTGCCTGTTAGTGAGGCTGTTGCAGCTCTTGTTAGCTCTCCAGTCTGGGGTAGGCTTGCTCCCCCCTCCACCTCCTGCTGACACTATATATATATATAAACAAAACTAAATGCCAAAGTAATTAGATAGATATAGATATATCTTTGGATAGTTTTGGATTGTGGTTTGAGGTTCTCATCATTGGTATTCATCTAGTGATAGGGGTATCCACATCCAAACAGAGCAGTAGGTGCTGGGTGCAGACAGTGACCATACATATTTTGACAAATGTTTAGTAACTATTGTAGGTGTGTGCTTGGGAGTGGTACTCTGTTCTCTTTTCTCATTGATAGTCTCATAGTGTGAGTGTGGAAGGACTGCAGTTTAAAAGTCAGGAAAGCATCAGGTTTTAAGTTACGAATGACCGTTGTGATGGCGCTGTTCAGGTTTAGAGCTGAGGGCTGTGTCAATGCTATGTACTCCTGTCTTCCCACACTTGAACAGAAAATTTATTTGATTACTTTCAAGATAAGCCCTGTTGGTTTGCATATAAAGCATAAAAAACCTGTTATTTTCTATGTATAGCAATATTTTAGAAAATATATGTGAAAATCACATAAGCACGATGGGGCTTGCATTCGTTAGGTAGTTAGATGTTTGTTTCTCCTGGGGTGGGTGGGTGTCACTAATGCCACAGTATCTGGCTTCTCATTTTTTGGGTTGAGAGGGAAGGTCACTTAACCCGGGGGCCAAAAACCATTCAGACAAATATAGCTGGGGAATAAGAGGCCTGACTCGTGCTGGCCTCCAGTCCTGCATCGCTGAAATCTGCAAACTGACCCATATGATGGCTCAGGGGTCGGGGGTGTTGAGCAGAAAAACTGCAGTTTGTTCACTAGATATCCCCGGAACTTTGTTGCAAAAAGCAAACCATTCAAACGGCAAGGTTACTATTCCCCTCTGTGCCCTGATGGGTTAAAATTTATCTGAATTTGCACACATACCCTTAGGCAAAAATGTTAATGCTTACACAGAACATGAAAAATGTAGTTGTATTAATTTATGGTTTAACCAAAGGTTTAAGGTTAGCCCATCCTAAAAAAAAAAAAGTTGTCTTTTTGCTGTGCCTTCTTCTTAAAGAAAATGTAAGTGTATTATTGGTGTGAGCACAAAAGTAGTGAGTATAACCATAAGCCAAGCATGCCATTTAATGTATTTGTGGGCTCATCTGTTCAACCATGGGAAACCTGTGAATCTATCTTTGCTTTGACCTTTGACTTTGCATTATTTCAGAAGGTGGCAAAGAAATAGCTTAGCGTTACGTTGATAGAATTTCAGAAAGCGCACTCTCACTGAAGTGCACAAAACCTTGAGAAACCAGGTGTGTTTCAAGGCAAGAAAACATACTTTGATAACCCCATAATTGCTTTGTTATAGTGCCATCCTGTACTACATACAATAGTGCTCTTTGACCCAAGGGTAGCAAAGGTCGCTCTACAAAGTTAATGCCAACTGTATCATGCCACAAAATGGCTGACAAAATATAAGACAGACCTACATTTTTGGAATAAAATATAATCATTCACAATAGATATGTATTTTCATTGTTTTGATCATTTTGAATATAACAGGGATAGCCAACCCTGGTCCTTGACCAGCTGGGATACCAGCTATGAGTCACGTTGGTTTATCATTTCCACCTTGACGTGGGACACCGTTTAAAACCCAATAAAAAAAAGGTGAGGTGAGTTAACTGTGTAATTAGCTGACAGGTGAAATCAGGCTGTTTAGTCTGAATAGCAGGTGTCCTATGCTGAACAGGTGCGCTGTAGAATCAGAGCCAATTGAGGGTCTTTTGGACTAAGACCAAGAAATGGTTGACCTTGAGTACTACTGTTTCGAGTGATGTTCAGTTCGCTGAGTACTGTGCAAGTATCGATTTTAGTCTCTATTCAAAGCTCATGATAATAGGCTCAAATATGTTGCTCTTGATATACAGTAACTGTAGCATAAAAAGCAGGCTAGGTATCAGAGCTCCAGCATGTCTTTGAGGTTAATGATAAGGACGTTCAATGTAGCCTTAACAAACCATTATTGTATGCATGTTGTGCACTGAGCTATATGCTTTGATTAATAAATTACATGTGCTGAGTGCACCAGGTTATGTTCACTGTTGAACATTGTTTTAAACGCTTGAGATTCAATACATGATGCTGTTTAAAAAAAGTATAAAAGTAGTCCCAGAAACTGAACAGTACTATGAAAAACAAAGTACTATGAAAAGTAAGGATGATGAATAGGGAAAGGTCATCAATATATTGCATTAATTTTTACTCACTGAAGATTGAATTTATATTCTATAGATATCTCCTAAACATTGCCTCAAATAATTTCTAACAGTTTAACACTCCCCAGAAATGTGGATCTTAATTGGACTGTACTGACCGTCAGATTATCGCCTGTGCATGAAATAACAATTCATGCTTGCATTTTTAATCTATGCATGTGGCTAAAGTCATGGCAAAGGAATTTAATATCTAATGCATCAAAGTGCTTTGAAATTGCAGCGATGTATATCATTGAATTAAATCACAGAAGCACTGAATGGAACTGACTTTGTTGGTCTCCCTCCTTCAAACACACACACACACACACACAGACACACACGCACACACACACACACACACACACACACCAGAACCATACACGAATATGTACATTCCTCCATCGGGCAACAAGTGTTCATACCATTACCAGCAGGAAGTTAAACACTTCCAATCAAAACATTCATAAATAAAAACATGTGTGCTTACATTCCTATGAAAAACAACCCATGCCTAAACTTTTAGCCAAGAACATGAATGGTATTTTTAAAGTAGCAGAACAATCAAACAACCAAACAATAAAACTTCTTAAGGAAAATAAATCTACGAAATGTATGTTTTAATTGTGAAACTGTGAAATGTACTAATATTTAATGCATACCACTTTGGGCATGTATGTAATACATGTGATCTTCTTTAATGTCAGTAACAGAGTGCATTCTCCATTCCCCCACTGGGCTGGGAGGGTTGTGTTATAAACAATGCATACCGGATAACACGGGATACAATATGAGAACATTTATATATGGTAGCCATTTACAGAAAAGGACTAAAAAAAATAATAAAAACCTTTTCTATTCTTCACAAAGCTCCACACAATAGATTTTCTTTCACTTACTTCCCCTTCACTCAGATAAAAACCTTTCAGAAATGAATTTGCGTGGCTTGGGTTATTATGAAATACCTGTTGCTCAAAGTTCCTGTGGTTTTTCATGCACCGCTTGGCCCTGCTTTGCAGTATCGATACAACCTGCTATCGACAGAGTGGATCTTCACCTCTGCGCATCATTTCGCCTTCAAGGAAGCCAGGCTGGGAGAGAATGTAAACCACTATTGAACTCACAGCTTTTACACACACAGGAAAAAAAAAGGAAAACAAAAACCAAAACATCGATCACTTCCCTCTGTTGCCGTGTTTCCCTTCAGATGTTCTCCCGTTGCAAAGAGCGGGCGAAATGATTTGGACAGTAAAGAGGCTTCTCTGTCTCTTAAGGAATCTGGAGAAACTCGCAGTGCCAGCGTGAGCAGCCCTGGCTCTGCGCAGAGGTGGAATTTGCCGAACCCAGTACGACACAACTAATGCAAATAAGCAGGGGAGTCTCCACTGTCTTTAACGTTCACATATTAGTCATAGGTATTTTTGGGACATTTCATATGTGATTCACATATATGCCTTGCTCTGGATCTCATTAATGAAGCACGTAAACCATGTTTTTTTTTTTCCTTTTTTTTAGTGGGTATAAAACATGAAATATAAATCTATTTAGAAGCTAAGATGAAAAAGGTTATTTATTTACGGAGGAGAGGATAAGAAAAAAGAATGTATACATCTCATCCCTCTCATCCTACTTGGGATGAGATTTTTACTGATTTCGAGGAAAACGTTGGTGTACATTTACATGTGAAAATGTTTGACAAATTTGGCAAATCCTCATAGATGTACATTATCGTCCCACTTTTTTCCCCACATGTATTGACCTATATACTTTTTTGGACATTCCGGCTGTGTACATGTATGAGCCTTAACGCTTTTGTTAGCCTTGGTTTTTCAATAATTGCATAATGTGTATATCTGTATATAGAACTGTGTGTGTGTGTGTGTGTGTGTGTGTGTGTGTGTGTGTGTGTGTGTGTGTGTGTGGCCCAAATGTTTAAAATACCATTCCTACTCTGTGAAAGTACAAGTACTATATAAAGCTATGCTGGTGGAACAATCGCAATACAGAACACTTTTAAATATCCCTATTATCTTTAAGTATGGCAGCAATTATAGAAGTAGTTCAACAAAAAAAGTCAGGAATTGCCATGAGTCATTGTCTGTGCTATATTTTCACCGAATCACCTATTACAGCATTTATTCAATTTCACTATATTTTGGCCACATCCCATGTTCCAGGCCTGAATTGCAGCCATGCGTCCTGACTGCAAGGCAGCACTTCCATCCCTACAGCCTTTGTTATTGCACTGTTGTAGGTTGTCTCGGGTTGCATAAAATGTACTTATGCACATTAAGATGATTATTTGTTCATTTTGCATTTGTTCAACAGCGCATTGAGAGTGGGTGTAAAATGACAAAAGGTGAGGTCAGACACAGACTCAGCGCTCCTACTGCTTCCTTTTGAGAGAAAGGTTTATAAGGGGGTTGTAGCTGGAATGGAGGAGTGTGGGGAGGAACAGGGCTCACGCTGCTAATGTAAAAGCGCGTCTCTTCAAACCAGAACCAACATCAAGCAGTAAGCCTGACAACTGACAGAGTAAACACATTCATTCATTAATGTATGAATGAATGAATAGACAAAAATCTTAATGAATGAAGTTTGAGAGGGTAAATAAATTAATGGGTCCTCAGAAATCTATATTATGTATAGAATGGATGAATGAATGAATGAATGAATGAATGAATGAATGAATGAATGAATGAATGAATGAATGAATTGAATGAATCTTCAGAAATGCATTTTGAGCCTGAAAGAAATGAATTCTCTGAAATCAATATCATTGCAGGAAGGTATTGAATGAGTGTCTGAATAATGAAAGAGAAGAAAAATGAATGGTAGTGACAGTTTCCATCCATCAATACTTCATGATATACCATACAGAGCCTCATTTGGGCACTTCAACCCACTTTCACTGAAATATCAAACAATACATAATGTAGGTGAAGGCACATGTATAAACTCTGATAGAAAATTCACATATAAAACTCTATAACAAAATAAATGAATAAAATCACATCTGTCTGTCTGAGAACTATTAAGCCTGTCTGACAGAAAGTGAGGCAGTTGCTTAGTTTTCTATTCTTCAGACCTTAGAACCTGATTCACGATACAATACTAGGATTGTTTTTCTTCCAAATTATAGTTTATTGGGGGTCAATAATCTCTGGTAGTAATTAAAAGAAATGGTGACTTGCATGTAATGGAGACTCAGAAGAAATATGCTGATTGAATGAAATTCTTACAATATGGCCACAGTCCTGCATCATTACCTCTGATAAGTACCTCGCAAAGCCACTGCAGCCGATCGTTCTCCAGCTACCGCTTCAGAGGTCACGGTGCCTTTCACCATTACAGAGCGAAAGAGGACATTCAACTGATGGTCACAAACAATATGTTTTTCTTTTCCTTTTTTTCATACAGAGAAAGGCAGAGAGAAAGCATTAGAGTAGAAATACCTCTGATTGAATTCTAAGAAAACAAGCTTAGCAACGACAGGCATGGGATTCAGCGCAGAGTGGAAATTTAATCTGATATATTTTGAGTCTTGAACACCGTGATGCGTCTGAACGGTCCTTTCCAAGTGCATTATGGGAAACGAGGGCGAGAAATAGGTCCATCTGAGCATTGGCATTGATTTGCTCAGGATTGGATTAGGCCAACATTGCATTGCTCCAGCTGTAAAACAATAGTACCCAGAAACCCTTTCCCACTTTGCGCATCTGAGCTAAAAAGATTCACCAGTCAGATATTAAGTCCTGGAGAGGTATCGTTCAGAGAGATACATTTTCACTCATTTAAACTTAAAAAGCATTGGAAAATTAGTGTAATTTAATGAAATTGCTGTAAAAAATGGCAATCATAAACATTCACAATGAATGCATTAAATGTGTGTGCATGTGATGTGCTTGTGGATACTTGCCTGTGTGATGTGTGTGCGTGCATGCGTGTGTGTGTGTGTGTGTGTGTTTAAGTGCATATTAAGGGAAGGTGGTACTGTGCTAAGTTTTACAGCACTACCTTGTTCTTTTTTTGTGAGTATAACTTTGCGCATGAAGGGTACTTTCCTTTGTGTCTGTGCACTGAGGAAAGCATACGTTTTATGTGTCAGTCATCAGATTCACCCATTTAACATTGCTGGCTGAGCAAGTGTGGCCTGCAGGATAGAGGTCTACGCACTGTGTAACAGGAACTGGGGTGGAGGCTGGCCCACACTGCCCAGCACCCTGCCTCTGCGAGCCAAGGCTCCCCCCATCGTAACCCTGTGGTTGGGACACGGAAATTGACTCGGCATTTAGACGCCGTTCAGGCAGGAAAAATGCACAAAATGGGGGCCATCACCATCATCCATCTGCAAGCTGCGATTTCGTTCAACCGCACTTTCGAAAATGAGCGATTTGCGTTAACGAGAGGGATAGACTCTGAAATCCAAAGGCAGGACCCTCAGCAGATCACGTCTAAGAGAAGATACAGATCCACTTTTTTGAATTACTGCTATCATTGCTTCGACGGATGGACCCATCCATCCCTGCCCGCCCACAATAAGTGTAAATGCTATTTGAAGTCACTAAAGCACAATTCAATTTTCCAGTTCCATTTAAAAGCCCCCATAGTTATAATGAAATTTAATTTTGAATGTCTTTTGATCATATTCAGTATTAAATAAACACATCCTAATTGTAAAGGCTGAAATCTGTTGTTTCGAAAGTGTTGTTTTGCAAAGGTGAACATTTTAAACTCAAATTCTGTAAGTGGTTTGAAATTACCTCCAGTTCTGATGTCACAGCTGAACTCCAATTTAATCGACCTATCATATTCAGTCTGCATACCCCTCTCCCATGATGTGTCCTAATTAGCTTGTATAGACATTTGGCCATTTGAGTCACATTCTACAATCATTAGTACATCAAGTACACTAGAACATCATCGGTCAGTCATGGCCATTTATATAAATGTACGAATGTTTTCCACACTCAAACACCCAATGAATTACAGGGAGAGTGATATGTACCGATGATTTTCATGAACAGAAATGTCATGCAGGTGTCCACGAGTGATATAAGATAAGATATTCTTATCTTATCTTATCTTGTCTTATAACTTTTACACTGGAATGACTACCAGGAATTTTACATTGCATTTTAGAACCGAAAACTCAAATACTGCAAAGTTTCCAACTGTGATTCACTGTTTTAGCTTTAGCTTTAACACCAATATTCCATCAACACAGCCAAAAAAGGATATGCATGCATGCCACAAATTAAATGGAATGACAATTTGTAGAAGTTTTGTGCTAAAATACAAAGCAAATTAATTACCAATTAAGGCATTTCAAAAATCAGTAGAGCAGAGAAGTTTTTTTTTTTTTTTTTCCATGCTTTTGTTTTATGGCTATTTTTTAATATAAATACCATTGTTTTAAAGGTTTTGTTTTTTTTTTTTCAATTTAGTTTAATTATAAATGAGAAATGCTACATGATGTAATGTTATTTTTCACTTTTTTCTCAACTATCTGTGCACTTTTTTTTTTTTAATATGGCTTTCAGGGCAGGGAGCGTCATCATTTCATCATACAGAAAAACATGATATTATCATGCCAGCAAGGAGCATATCACAGAAATTCATATAAAAAATATCACAGAAATTCTGTTGTGTTCCATTTCAGTCACTTCAATCTTTGGCCCACCATTGGTCCGTTCTGTCAAAATGGTGCTAACCAGGCAAAATTATACACGGAGAGAATATGATTTGACAAGGGCTGGCCCAAACCTTTATGGGGCCCTTAGCACAATTTGATTTGGGGGTCACCCACTGCCTTGTGGGACATTGCAAGCGCTCTTGGGGGCCCTCTGGTGGACAGGGGGGCCCTAAGCAGGCAGTTAGTTCACGTATGCATCAGGCCGGCCCTGGATGTGACAATAATACCATGGAAAAGGTGAAGAGAAAGGTAACCTATGTAGCTCACTCTTAGCAAGAGCATCTGCTAAGTGCCCGTATTATCAGAGATGATGTCCTTGGTGTTGTAAATGTGTGGCGTGAGAGATGCGTGCATACCAGGGTCTTTCTGGGAGAAATGAGAGAGTGAGGGAGCTTTGATGGATGTGGCCACCCATACTGACTACATCACTTCCAGAAGCAATTATACCGCACGTCATTTTAATCGCCATGTCCCATGTCTCCCTGTTCATTCCATTTCATTTTTTGCGATGCTTCTCGTCGGATACTGTATCCGCCGTGATGAAGATGAATTAAGTCATTTGCAATTCAAATAAAGTGTTTGCTGCACGAAGACGAGCATCTCCTTAAAGACAGCAAAGATGTATGGCTGGACTAAATTCGATTATGGGTTCCTTTTATGGGTGTATTCTACTATATCAACATTTGAAGTAGGGGCATACAACGTACATTTCTGATCGGAAACCCACATATTTGAACCTGAAATCTGATCCTGCATGATAAAACGCGGTTATTTGCTTGAAATAATATCCCTGGCTTAAGAGTGGGGACGGTCTGACAGATGAAACCATGTGAGGCGAATGTGTTTGTGCGTCACGTGCACCGAAATCATTAATTACAAAAATGATTAGGACACTAGTTTGATAATTGCTCTGTTGTCGCTCGGATTCCTCTCGATGGAGAAGGCTGGCCTGGTTTCCTTAATGACTGAAAGCGCAGTCCGCCTTGGTGCCACTGACTTCCTCTGGCGGTGACGCGGAGTCGTACTTGAAAGGCTTTTCGGGCTAATTAAAGTGAGGCGTCTCCAGGAAGGGACGCATCCTGTTGGGCTCAGTGTGGAATTTACCCTTGACTGATGAGCGCTGTAATCTGTTTATTTGCTGCTGAAATATGGAGAACAGAAGACAGGGCCCTGCTGCTTTTATGAACGTTCTCACCTGAGCCCTTTGTGGCTCATTTGGGCCTTGGTACAGGCTCCTTCTGTCACTCTCTTGTGTGTTTGCGTGTATGTGTGCATACATTGTTCTGCTGTGAAAGGGTGCCTGTGCGTTTGCATGTGTGTGCCTCTGTATGTGTGTAAGTGTACATGTGTGTATGGGTTTCTGTGTGTGTTGCTGTATGCAGGAGTGTCCAGGTGCCTTCATCTGTGCATGTCTGTGTACATGTTTGTGAGAGTTTATGTGAATATGTATATGTGTATAGGTGTGTGTGTGTGTGTGTGTGTGTATACTAAAATATGTATCTTTCTGCTATACAAAACAATCCCTTCACAGACTAGAAAGCCCCCCTCCTCCCCTCCCACACCCCAACGTCCAGCCCACACACACACATACTGACACACACAGACTCACACACACACACACACACACACACACACTCCCCCACAGGCTGGGTCAGCGCTGGGGGTTCATGCATAGTTTCACAGAAGGTAATCAGTGGCAGTATTGGAAAAGTGTCTGGCCCCCGTTATCACGTTAGCATGTCATGTCACAGTTTCCTCGTTAAACGTGATAGGACGTTTCAGGTTTTCCTTAACCATTTCTGCGTCCGCTGGAGTCCAAGTTGATGGAAACTCATGACCAAGATCATCCAAAAACTAGAAGGGCGGGAGGTGGGCAGTGGGCGGGTGGGTTGGAAGTTGGAAGCTAAAAGGGCCCGGGTAGCTGATACAGTACAAGCTGAGTAATTAGAAAAGTTTCTGCTGGAAAACAGTCCTGTCAGTGATTTCATGGATGATTGATCATTTATTTATTTATTTATTTATTTATTTATTATTTTCCGTTTATTATCTGTTCCTGTGAGAAGTCAACGTGATGTGCTCGCTCAGGCAGAAAGGTCCGTTTGTTTGATCAGAATTATTCTGATCCTGGGTGCAAATAGAATTGGTCTTGGACCAGGATCTCCATCTCTCATTCTTTCTCTCTCTGTCTCTATCTCTCTTACGCTATTCTATCTCTCTCTCATCTCACATTAATTCACTGATACTAATTACTTTTTATGTGAGCTTGTGAGCTCTGATAATTATTTCTCTCCTTTAAATTTTAAGTGTGTGTGTGTGTGTGTGTGTGTGTGTGTGTGTGTGTGTGTGTGTGTGTTTGTGAGAGAAAAAGAGCTGAATAGAGAGACTCAGTAATGCATGTGCTTATTAAGATTCATTATCTTTTGGACCACAGTGAAGATTATTATTTTTCAGCCTCTGCAATCTACTGCAAGTCCCATCAATAAAACTAGTGGAGAAGGAAGATCATTTAAACTGCTTCATTGCCAAAGCTTCACTGCATATGATAGTATGTGATACTGTTACTGTTTTTAAAGGCCTGGCATAAAAACAAAAAATACCATGCAGTTAAAATCCAACGGAGCAATCACAGCTATACGCTTTAACGTGCACATATTCATTTATTTAATTTATAATATTGACAGCTGATCTATAATGTTCAATTGATATCTGTGACATTTAATCAGATCATTCGATAATTTAATTGGCAGTATAGGATTATCCTAAATGTAGTCTAATTACCTAGTTTGTATCCGTTTTGAGTAGAATGGAGGTCATCATTTTGACTTCATTAAAGTCACTTCCAGCAAGCCTTCACTGTGAAGATGGTCACTTACATGCAAATGTTCATATCCCAGGAGGTACCTAATTAAAATGTCCTGTACCTACAGTAATTAGGTTCAATTAAAGTAAAGACTATAAGTTTGCTTACACTGGTGGCAATTCCAATGGGACCAACTAAATGTTCGATTTCTTTCCTTGTCCTCCCTGCAAGTCAAACAGAGCCTCCATCCTATTCAGTGAAATGCCAAGCCCTGAGTGCAATGCAGAGAGAGCACATTAATGATAACAAGCAAGCAGATAAATTCATGTGAATATGAATGAGATATTTAGGAGGAAGCCTGTGCAAAAACTGTCCACATCTAGGAGTTTCTTTTGGCATATTTTTGTTTTTTTTTAAAAATGCATACCATTTTCTGTACAAAATGTTCAGCTTTGCTAAAATGAACCATAAATAGACAAATATTGCCATTAGTGAAATGGTATGTTTGAATGTAATGGAAAACAGACATAGACATTTTCTAAGTTTTACTGTGTCCATGAAAACATACAGCTGCACAACACACTATCACAGGTCAGACCTGACGAATGGAACATCCATTCCAGATTTAAGGTTTTTTGTAAAGGCTCAGAGAATGGAAATTCATAATTTATTTATTTACAATCTAGAGACATAAAGGCCTATACATTTGTATATTTTACCCTTTCCTAGTGGACGGAGACAATTGCCTCTTTCAATTTTAAATCTAAGGTTATATTTCTTTTCTTTGGTGCTTATGTTAATAAAAACTTTAGATAGAATTTTAAGCCATCTCACTGTAAACAAACACACACACACACACACACACACACACACTCAGTCATGCATAGTGCTTTAGTTTTAACTGTTTCTGTTTTTACAACTATAGACTAGTCCAGGAGTGTAAACTAAACAGAATTAATGAGAAACATAAATTAATTTAATAAGCAATTTCAGTAATACAGTAATATAATGTGCAATTTAGAGCAGACAGCCCAGGCTGTTAGCATAAGATATGCAATAAAGCTCACAGAGGGTTATATTTGAACCTATCAATACTGGGGACAGTAACAATGACTTTTAATGAGAGGGCACCCAGAACCACAATCAAGATTATAGATTACTCAGAGGAAAATAGAGTCCCAATAGATCATGTTCTGAAGCAAGCCAGAGATGAAGCAATTGACAGAGACTTTCAGTCAATACGGAGGGAAAGTGTCTTATATTTTATGCCAGTCTGTTTTTGCCAGCACATGGTTTTGTGCGTGCGTGTGTGTGTGGACAGGGTTCAGCTGTGTCCAGCTCATCTTGGCCCTCACAGTCGTGAACCCCGCACCAGCTGTTGATGGGACGCAGGAGCTCCAAGGCAATGGGGTTTTGGCATTCCCCCACGAACAACCACAAAATGGAGCACGATAATAAAAGGGAAAGAAACAACAACTCTGCTAATGTCAACGGACCAAAACCTCAGTTATTAATACATATGTGTGTTTACAACATGCCATTTAGAAGACGTTTTCTGAGGAATGAAATATCTACAATGAGAATTAAAATGCCTCACCGTGTTCATATGCCCGCCCCCCCAGTCACAGGTAAACTGGAGAGAGGCCAAGGTCGAGCTCTCCTCCACGTCACAGTCCAAGGGCTACTGTTTCCAGCCACCTGCCAGACCAAAAGAGTCCACCCTTCCACAATGCAAAAAGGGGGGGTACTGAAATAACTCTGTTGTCTCTGAAATAACAAGAAGCACTATGAAAGCTTGTGAAAGTTACACAGCCCAAGTGCATGTTCCAGTTCAATGTATATTTAATTATACTGTATGTATGTACTATGTTTACGGTGTGTGTGTGTGTGTGTGTGTGTGTGTGTATTTGCCTTGTAAGTCGATGTGGATCGTCTAAGAGCGTCTAGCAAATGTCCCTAATGTAATGTAATGTATTTTATTCCACCTGTCCAATAAAAGATTGAGGATCATTGGTGGAGCTGTAGAAGTCAGTCACAGGGGCTAAAGGGAATAAGTAAGGGAATCTTTTCAAATATATCATAAATAAGGTGGAATTAAGGCATGTATTATCCAAACATGGCTTACACTTCTTGTGTTTTTGTTCTTGTCTTCTTGTCTTTCTACCATCACCCATTTATTTTCAAAATCAAATTTCTTGGCCGTTAGCCGAAAGATCGCAAAAGTGTCTGCTTTTTATTTTTATTTTGTATTTGCTATGCTGTGTTAATATGGTAACAAAAATGATAAAAGCCATGGTATTTGTAAACTTAACCCTCTATAAATCCTCGTCCTCTTTGTTCAGTTTCAGAAGGTGCCCTTCCTTCCTCACCGATGGTATATCAGGGTTTCGGGCAGGCTAGCCGCGCCTTTGATAACCCGACACATTTCCACTCTCTGCGTTTGCTCATGACTCTGGACATTCATGTGACGGGCACTGTGGTGTCATGGTCCATCAAACACCCATAACGTGCTTCAGTGATCCCAGCCTTTGTCCGATCCGCCACTGTATCGGCCATTCAGCAAAACTGAAAAACCGGCAAAAGAAATCAATAGGCCGCGGCATGAGAGACTTATAACATTCACGCTCAACATTGATTAGACGAACATTCTTCGTATTGTGTAAGTGTAAGAGTATACAGAGTAATATGTGATTATTATATTGTATTCTCATATTCATGAACAGATTGAATGTGTGAAGTTTTACATCATTTTCTGTGAGTAATTCACATTTTAGCAGAAATTGGCTTCAAGTGCCTAATTAGCCTGTTATCTAAAATAGTCTAAAATACGCTGATTGGTCTATGAATAAGTCATTAAAGTCTATATATCTAACCCACACCTCTGCCTTCGGGAGATTTTTATAAATCAATTTTTAGTATAAGTGGTCTGCGTGAGAGTGTGTGTGTGCGTGCACGTGTGTGTGTGCATGTGAGAGTTTGCAAAGGTATGTATGTGTCTGCATGTGTGTGTGTGTGTGTATGTATGTGTATGTATGTAAGTGTGATTGTGTGCAATTGTGCATGAGTGTATGCATCCGTGTGTGTCCATACTTGTGTGTGTATGTGTGTGTATACATGTATGAATATTCCTGTGATGGTGTATGTGTGTTCATGCTTGTGTGACAAATGCCAGCCCTCTGAGAAGTGTTTGTGCTTGCCCTCAGGTCAGAGGTCACAGGGTCATGGGGTCAGTGTGGGGGCAGATGGCTCTGAAACATCATTGGGGCTCATCAGTTTTCATAAGACCATCCAGCAACTTTTCAGGGGCCATGGTAAAAAAAAAAAAAAAATCCTAATTCCCTAAGTTTGGAGTGAGGTAATGCAGCGAGCGTGGGAGGCCCTGCCCTCCCTCACTGACTAACGCTAAGTGACAGTATAAATTGTGAGGGGGAGGCCGGCCGCTGATCTATCTGATGTGATGTGCTGTTGTCCCTAAGCATGATTCATTCAGCGCAGAGACGCTGAGTGAGAGTTTTGTGAGTGGTGGATTGCAGGGGAAGTGTCCTTGTTTTTTATTTGTTTTCTGCCTAAGTGGCAGTGTGGCGTGTTGCTGTAAGATAAACTGTGAGCTCCAACAAATTCTGGCTGCCTGGCAGGACAGCAGCTGGTCTGCTAGTAGTGTAGCACAGCAAGCAATGCCGTCAACTAAATACATACATACATACACACACACTTACATACATACATACATTATACATATACACTTATACATTATACATACATAAATACATAGATGTTTAGAGCCTGTCCTTGAGACGGGATTCTTGTAAGATGATATGGGTTCAAAGTATTGTCACTTTCCATCAAGCACAGCTGATGTTAAATGTCAAGCCTGTCCCGTAAGCATGGAGTGCGATTTCTCCGATTTTTTTCCTGCCGTTTCCTTTCAGCAGTGAATCTGTTTAAGGAGGCTGCTTAGTGAGCCTCAAACGGACATTCAGTGCTCTTTTGAATGACGTAAGGGACTTAATAGTCAAGGTATTGAGATCAGGGAAAATAAAAGTCCTTCTCTCTGTGTGGTGTTTTCAAGTGTTATTGATATTAGCGTGGCTGGCGTCTCAGAGTGCTATTAACTTGGCCATTTCGATCGTTTCCAGGCCAATCAAAGCCATTTGCACCTCGGCTGATAGCTGCACTGGTGTATGTGACGCAACCACATGCCTCTTACAGCTGAAACCTTTTCCATTGATATTCTCTATGACTGTGAACACCTTCTGTTAAAAAAAAAAAGAAAACTATTATCTCCAATTCACTGGAGGTTGCCACTGCGTAGCTCAACCAGAGGTCTAACCTTGTCGACATGTTTTGGATTTTATACATAACCTAGAGAGCAGCACTCCCTTTTTAATGGAAATATTTTGATTCATAAAGCAAATGGCTGCTGAAAGTAAGGCCCTCTGTTGAGCATAGCCTGTAGGTAGCCCTACAGGTGATGTATCAGTTAGCAGCTGCTGGAGAATCCAGAGACTGAGGTGTGTGTGTGTGTGTGTGTGTGTGTGTGTGTGTGTGTGTGTGTGTGTGTGTGTGTGTGTGTGTGTGTGTGTGTGTGTGTGTGTGTGCATGTGCATGTGCATGTGCATGTGCATGTGTTTGTGCTTGTGTTTTTGTGTGTGTGTGTGTATGTTTATGTGTCTGTGTGTGTGCATTTGTGTGTGAGAGTGTGTGTGTATGTGTGTGTGTGTGTGTGTGTGTGTGTGTGTGTGTGTGTGTGTGTGTGTGTGCGCGTGCATGTGTTTGTGTGTGTGTTTGTGTGTGTGTGTGTATGTTTATGTGTCTGTGTGTGTGCATCTGTGTGTGAGAGTGTGTGTGTATGTGTGTGTGTGTGTGTGTGTGCACAAGAGTGTGCGTTATGAATATGTTTTCATGTCCATGCATATGGATGTGTAACAGGGGGATAGTACAAAATGAAATGACAATAGCATGATGGCCCCATGCAGAGATAAATATACTGGATACTCGCTGTTACAAGGATATCACGGTGTCCACAAACACTGAATACAAATGAAGTGAAGCGTACTGTTAGTCTGAATACATGCACACATAACTCAGCTCTGCATCTTTTTATGTTCCCTGGACCACAGACTTATCTCTCATTAACACTCGGTCTCTCTATGTTTGTGTCGACCGGGAGGATAGTTCTTTGATAGGGGTGCGGCCGGCTGATTTGATGGGTTTCTAACTCGCCAACCGCACAAGCTCAAGTGCTATCAACTTGACAGAACTTGAAAGGAAGCATGGACTTGAAATATGGATGGCCTCACTCTCAGAATATGACATGACACTCGGACAGCAAGTTAAGGATTTCTCCTTGAGTCGGCTGTACTGTCATTAAGTTTTTTTTGTAAATTGGAATTTCGAATTAATTAATATCACTATTTTTGCAGTACATAATTTGGCTTATAACTCAGCTTCTTCATAATTAAAAATCATAGCAAAGGGTCAAATTGTTATAATTACTGCTCTTGGACCACTTTTCTGAAATAAATAAAACATTGATGTGCAGCTTCTGGAGTTCAAAAGTACCTGTGCTATATATTTGCTATCTATCTATCTATCTATCTATCTATCTATCTATCTATCTGTCTGTCTGTCTGTCTGTCTGTCTGTCTGTCTGTCTGTCTATTTCTTATTTTAAAAAGTATATTTGGTAAAAGTCAAATGGTCTTCCAGCAAAACAGCTATTTACTGTAACGGCTGTTTTTTTTGCTTTTGTAGTGTGAGCTGTTTGCAAGGCAAGACCTTCCCTTCATTTTTGTAAATCAAATAGCTTATTATAAGCTACCATTAGTGCAATTCAGATATGAGCTGCCATCACAGCTTTCTGTACCCAAAATCATTACCCTTCTCTGTTTCCTTCATTCTCTGGGTGAGAGAATTCGACAGATGAGAAAAATAAAAATAAATTGTACAGCAGAAAAAAAGGAAGTATTAGCATAGGTGAAGGTCTATGGCACTACCTCTGAAATTTCTAAATCAGGAAAACTTGTTTTATTGTTTGTTGATCCATCAGCTTGCTTGAAGTATGAATTTATGTGGTTGATTGTGAAGCTTGATACTTTTTTTTTTTTTTTTTTTCATGCTGAAACCAGAAAGCTATTTTTCCTTGCACTGGTTTCGGTATTATTCATCTCACTTCTTAGTTGAAACAAGCAAAATAAGTCAACTGACATTGCATATACCCTTAGTCCTGTGACTTCAGCTACAATAATGATCAGAAACACACACACACACACACACACCCACACACACACACACACACACACACACACACACACACACACACACACACACACACACACACACCACACACACCTCTATCTCCTCAGTAAGCTACTTAACCTTCAGTGTCCTAATGAAATATCCTGTATGTGTCATCCATCATATATTGTCGTGTATGGCATAACCAGCACTCTGAGTGGAGTCTATGCAAATGGTATAAGTTGGTATGGGCTGTGACTGTCTGCAAAACCCTTTTTTTCACATTTGGACCCAGAACATGTCAGCCACAACACTGTCTACATGTTATTAGGAGCTCCTGAAGACTGAAGGCCAAATATACTTGTGATGTCTTTTTATGTGCTATTTTCATAAACATGGGAAATAATAACCCTTCAAATCCAAAAACATTTGTATTATATGGATGTAATTACACAATGAATTATTTAATGATATTTGATTCCATATTTTTGTATAGAAAAAATCAGAAACTTTGATGGAAAGGTATTTTTGATGATTTATATTCAGAAGTCCCACTCTGGAGCCATCTGCAGTGCTGTAAGCTTAGAGGTTTCAAGGACATATCCACTGGTCTACAGCAAGCAAAGACACAAGAGTCGATCACAAACATACCCTTTATCCTGCCTTCATGCGGGATGACTGGGGAAGAAGACAGAGGAGAATTACTCTTCCTCAAAGCCACTTGATACATTACACAGAAAACAAAAGTCTTTCAGCACATGGGTCGGGGGGAAAGAGAGTGGAGATTATGTGTTTGAAGGCGGTTTGATATCCTGCTAGTGAACTGTCTGCTCACCTTACCAGCCCTCTGACAGATACCTAGGGCTGTAGGTGGCCATGGCAGTGGGAGACGTGCAGAGCTGTTTTTTAGGGGGATATTTTTGGCGTCGACAGTCTGAAAGCTTACTGGTGGCCTCAGATTTCTGAGGGTGGATTTTACAGGCCAAGCAAAATGTCAAAGATATTAATTACATAAAGATGACCAGCAAATTATTTCACTGAGAATAGGCCCTTTGTACAGGTGGCCCACCTCTATAAGATTATGATTAGACTGTATGTAGGTAGTTTTGTGCCACACTGAGAACAGTAATTTAAAAGTCTGAAAGTGAGGCTAGGCTACAGTCCCTGTAATTCAAGGGGCTCCAGGTCTGATTGTAAGGATGGATGCTGCCATTATGAAACTGAGCAATCCTTGCACACTATTAATTTTGTGCTTACAAAAACAAAAATGTAAGCTATATAAGGCAATCTGGATAAGAGCTATCTCATCAAGATGTCCTAAGAGTAAAAAAGCAAGTATATTATTATTATTATTATTATTATTATTATTATTATTATTATGTTACTATTTTAAAATAGCACATTGAGAATATCGCCATTCCTCAGGTGGGCTGCAAAGCCCAACAGGTAAAATGATTCACGGTTAATGTTTCCCTGGTGATGGGTAAAATAAGCTGAGCGGCTCTCAAACCAGTCCTGAAAGATACAAATGAATCCAAACGCATATATGGATATATAATTCAGGGTGAAGAAGAAAAAATGAACATAAATGAGACCATCAGTACATGTGAAGGTGCCATGAGTTTGCATACCCAATGTTTAAGCTCCCTCGTTACGGGCGGAGTGAAAAATGCTCCTCTTCAAACGGCCCATGACTCCAGATGACCAATGGCTGTGTGCGGAGACGTCCTCAGTAGGACAAGAGTTCCCCCTCTCTGAGTCTCAGACTGTAATTAGTCTCCCTGTGAGAGGATATTAATTTCCCCTGGCTTAGCAGATCCCCTCTGCCATGGATCTCCAATGGATACAGATGATTTCTTTTCAACTAATTACGGCCCATGCAAACATGCTTTTCTTCCTCCTTACCTCATTAATACATGTTATACCATGGGTGAACATGAATCTCCTGCTTTAAGACCGCTGTGCCCGTCGGACGTCCTGTCGTCGAGGCCGATATGACGATATGTAAGTGATTAGCTAATCCACACAGGCTCAATATGTATGCTTAAACCGATTCATCAAATTATGGAGATGCTGGCTGGCTGGTGTGCCTGCCATTTAGATTTTCTTTAAAATTCACTTTTTTCTGGGCAAAATCATTGATTCATTGAAGCCAGTATCCACAAAACAAAACTTAATCATTGTTTTTATACATATGGAACATTTTTATAATTACATTTATCAGATGAAATGATTGTATGAGGTGCAAAATAAAAACCATATTTTTTTCATCAAATATACATAAAAACATTGAAAGCAACTGGAAGATAAATCTCCCTTTAAGATTCAACGTGACTGTAATCAAGACTCTAATAATTAAATCAGCAACTTCAGCAATGTTTCTTGATGACACCAAATTAAAATGCTAAGAGTAAGCTTGCCATGGCTTTGTAATGTTTTAGTTTAATTATCACAAACAAGACCATATTTAATTCACTTGCTGACAGCTAACATAATCACATTAGATAAACTTTATTCTTCATGCTCTCTGTTTATTAGCAATATTACAGTTTATTTATTTATTTATTTTCTTCTTTACATTTCTAGGGCTACAATGAACCAATATGCTGAGATTCTCAACTCCCTTGTTTAATGTGTTTACTCATGTTTCCCTTTGCAATGAAGGAGGGGTAACAAAAAAAAATAATAAAGTGGGGTACCACTATGATTGTCATAAGACAAAAAATATGGACAATGCAGTTTTGTAAGTATGTGCCATAACATGTTTTTCAATATGTGCCAAATATGAAAGCTAGGTTTAACATCCAGACATATTACCACCAGATTCCTCCAATATAAATAGTATATATATATTTTTTTTTTTTTGTGTGTGTGTGTGTGTGCGTGCGTGTGTGTCTGCATGTGTGTGCGTGTGTGTATGCATGTGTGTGTGTGTGTGTGTGTGTGTGTGTGTGTGTGTGTGTGTGTGTCTTTTACCCAGGGAAGGCACACAGGGGAAAGCGTGAAGTCGCAGAGCTTGTCTGGTTTACACTTGCCGGGGCACGCGTTGCGTGGACAGTGTTGGGTACCTCACCAGTGTCAGGCGGGTGTCAGCGCGACAGCCCTTACCGCTCGGGTGGGTATGTCTCCTCGGCCGCCGGTCAAACGGCAGGCGTCCCAGGCTGAACCTTGCTCAGCCCCACCCCCCGGTGCCAGGTGAGGGACCCAGGGGCGTCGGGCGCTCGGCGAGGCGGAAATGACTGGTCAGACGTCCCTGAGATGCGCAGCGCCATTCGGTCTGCGAGCGCTCGGTTCGCGCTGTCACTTTATTTCACATGCTCCTCCGTGGGCTGGGATCTGGGGCGGGACGGGCAGGGACACTCCTCTTAAGATGCAGCGCCCGTGCAAACACAGCTGCAGACACGTAGTTCGCTATCATTTACATTCAGCTGCGAATGAAGCAAAATGGCTCACCTAATGGAGTTATACAAGCATTGACATTAGAAAGAAGTTCTGCTTTTCAATGGATTGTTGAAGTTATTAAACTTTAAAAATGTCTCATCTTCATTTATGTTTGTAGCAGTGATGTTGTACATACAAAGTTTTAAGTATAATTTAATATAAAGACACACATTTTGTAGCCATTTTTGTTTTACAGCTTGTATATCTCATCCAATAGTGTTACAATGGTGTTAAGCAATGACCCTATGATACCAGAGCAAAAATTCTGTTTGGTTTACTCCATTATCAAAATTTTCACAAATTCAGTTTTCATCCGCTGAAAATGATTTCTCAACAGCTTCTGCATACATTTTTTATTTATGTATTCATGTGCTTATTTATTTTTAACAGCAGCACTGTAGCTGTCCCGTGTGTAAAGTTATTGGCTTCACAGCATGAGTTGCAGTGTGTTCTCAGGACGATGCGTTCATAGTGGATGGAGACTGAGCATTGAGATCTGAGCTAACTCATTTCCTCTCACCCCACTAATCTGCCCCCCGGTCTGGCGCTGAATCCTGACCATGTCCAACCGCAAACAGAATGCAACATTATTGGCCGTACCATCGCCCTTGGGTAGGGAGAGCTTCACCAGCCAAGATACGTCTTCCTCCAGCTCCATGTCTGAACAGCTCATTCAGGGGAAACTGAGCTGGAGCCAATGGCTGGCTGGTGATGGAGAAAGTGATGGACAGGCTCACAAATGTGGAACCAAAGCAGAGACTCCATATTTAACAGAGCCAGTACCTACAGCATATACAAATACATAATTATGACAGTTTTACTTGGCCCTGTGAGTCACTTTATACCTACCGACACTGATGGAATATTCTGTTTTCCATGAATAAAAGGTATGCCAATAGCGTACAATCATATTTCTTAATCTGTCAGATGTAAATGTTTAGAATATAATTATAACACAGATATGACCTCAAGGGCAGTTGTCTGTAGATATCCATCAACATTTAATTTGATATAATCCCACTCTTTTGTAATTATAACTTGAACAGATGTAAATTAGACTGTTGATATAACATTATTTAATTTCTATTTTTAGGTGGATGGGTAATGAGTGTATTTGCATGATGAAAAATTAAGTATTTTAAGGCTTTATTGCTTTCTTAGTTATTATTTTTCAGGTCTTGATCGGTTAATTTTATTTATAATTTGTGGACAACTGTTTTTTTTTTTCTGCAAGATGTACATTTGCTTTAATTAACATTTTTTTATTGTTCGGCTCCTACTATTAGGCAACCAACCTCTGACACGTGGAGTTAATTGTTAAATATTCTCTCCTCTGTCAGCAGTGGAGAGCCTATTTAATGCCACTTGCTTGGACAACAACACACAGGCATTATGAGTTTGTTGCAAATTGGTTGTAATTTAAAGTAATTCCACCCCATTACCTTTCATGCGTGTTCTCACAGCTCGCCCCGCTGCACCCCCACCCTCCTGTGGCTTACGGAGCCACCGCACCTTCGCAGGGAGGGTGTCCGACCTTCCTCGTAATCGACCTTTGGCGGTTGGCGGATTCGGTTTCCTTGTTTCCATTTCCTGTACGTGCCAGACAGGCCCCGCTGGATGGCTAATTGCCAATACGACATCTCGACATCGCTGTAACATGTCAGCGCCGTTTGGTGTGCGTTGTGGCGTCGATGCCCCGTGAAAACAGCTGCCTAATTGTTTGCTCCTGTTCCAGTTTGCGGCGCTGTTGGTGGGATTGGAAATGACAGCGCAGGGGTGTGAACAAAAAAGGAGCCGGCGCGACACGGCGCATCGGCTACACGCCGGCATGGGCGACACCGCGAGCCTCATGAAAAAAAAAGCCCGGCCTGCGCCAAATCAAAGCTCATCGCCTAAATGCTGACTGACTGCAATTATTCCAGGCATGCATTAGTGTGTGCCTATGGGGGCTTGCCAAACGTGGTGGATCTCATAAACTTGTGATTAAGAGGTTAGCAGACTGGTCGGGCTGTTGACAGGATGCCATATTCTATAAACGGCCAGCGCTGTTATTGCACCGCAGCGACAGTGGCGCTGGGCTACTTGACGTCTAATTGGGTCTTTGGTTTGGGACTCGCAGGAGATTTTAGATGCTTCACTTCAGCTTAATTGTTAGGGCTATTGATTGTTTAATGTGCTATTTACACCACGGCTGCAGAGATTAAAAGATGTATGAGTCTTCCTTCACTGCTTATTGTTATTATTATTATTAGGTTTAGTTGTAGGATTAGTGAGATCAATAATAATAATACTAATAATACAACTACTACTACTACTACTAATAATAATAATAATAATAAAAACACATTCATTTTTAATACAGTTGCATCTCTAGTCTAAGGATATCTTAACGCACATGTCATTCCTGCAACACTGACAGATGTGAAACGTAAAAATAAATAAATAAAAAAACAATAGTGCAGTGTTTAGAGCGCCGTGGTATTGGATACAATCAAATTAAATGTGCATGCAGGCACTTGCGCTTATTTTAAATGGGAGTTTTCCTTGTGTCCCCGGTGCTGTTCCCGCTGCCCCAGGCAGAGTGCTCCAGCTTTGGAACCCCATGTACTTGCCTCTGCTGGGCAACCTTACAGCTGGCCTTTGAGCCCTGCCCACCATCTCAACAATAAGCAAATAACGCATAGTAATTCCATAAAAATATATATTTATATATTTCAACAATAAAAACTGCGTTGAATAAGGTATGATGCAGGGACATATCTGAGCCTCAAGTATGCATGCAGGCTCTTTATGCTGTGACATATTTGAGCATCAAGCAGACTCCATTGCATAACGTTTGTTTATGCTGTTTATGCAAAAACTTGAAGAAGAACAAATTCTTAAGACCGAAGTGACAAATGGTGATTTTATATGAGTTCAGACGCCGTCATTAGGGACTCATGACAATACAAAAGGTTCATTCACAGATGATTTGGGTGTGAATCATTCTACATTATCTAAGAATGTTTTTGGAGAGGCAGATCTGAATCATTCATAAATCTCTGACTCAATAGATGAATATTTCATCCATTAACAAGATACTTTAGTCATATTTCAGTAAAAGTGCCTTTATATGCGCCTTATAAAGTTCAAGTCATGTAATAAGCATGTTATTCCCTTGCTATGGTTTGATGAGCAAATGAGTTATGCATAGCCTATAACATATTTGTTTTCATAAATCATAATAGCACTCACCAGCCATCATGAAGTGTCAAATGTGCAGCTTTCTGAATGGCTTATAGAGATGATATATACTAATGATAATGCTGTTTATTTTATTACAATCTTACATGAATTATTCATGAAAGAATAACAATGCATTCCATTTCAGATATTTTGCTCTTTATATATATATATTTTTTTTAATTTATTATTATTTGTTTTGTATTTGTGTAAACATCTGGCATATGCCCCACATTTATCCTGCTTTGGGGGAAAAACACTGATACAGCAATATTTATAACTGTGTTTTCACTGATCAAAAGGCTTTTGTTTTTAACATCTTTTTTCAAATGAGAACTGAAGAGCTTTCTCATCAAGTATCGCCTTGTTTATCTTTGTAAGCACATAATTGCTGCCGGTTGAAACAGATGTCATAACACTCCATATAATACATTTCTCTGTCTCTTTACTTACGCAATTGTTGAATTTCAAAGGAACTGAAAACTTTAATTGTGTTTCATATGTATCCATTCAGTTGGCACTGGCTAACTGAAAAATGCATATTTGACAGTGATGTAACATGTGATTACATTCAAAACACAAACACATGATACTGTGGTTGGGAAAGCTAGTTTAGGTCACTCAGTGAATCACACACAAACAGGTCAGTGAACTTCATGTTTTGAACAAGTGTTTTTCTCATCGGAGCATCATGTTCTCTGGCTAATGTGCTCTAAGATGAGAGAACAAGAGATTCCTTAAAAGGCAGAAAGGCTTGAGATTACCCAAGCACAGAGCCAGAACACACAGAAAGCAGTCATACCGCCAGGCCAGTCAGACTGCAGGTGGCTAAAAGAGCTCTTTTGTCTGCGAAGTTGAACGTGCGCAGGATGTCTGTGACTCGTGACTGTCTTGTAAGAAGCGTACTGGAACTGGAGAGGGAAAAGAGGAATCATGTCTATTTATAAAGATGGGAAATATTCCATTCAGCGTTGTGTGCACATATTTGGCAAGAACGCTTATGGCATTCTGGGAAAATGAGAATGATAATGATTTTTTTTTTTTCGCCTGTCAGCACAGGTGTTGGGTGGGAGTGGTTCCCTAGGGAACCTTAGAGTTTCCCTAGAAGATCATTCCCCTCTCTTTCAGAAAACATTGATGCAAATGGAACTTTATAAAAACGTCATATACTTGCATCACTGTATGAATTGTTTTGTAATTTCTGTATAATGAATGCCAAATACATACAAATACCCTTTAAGAAGAACTGGGAATCTGTACACCATGAATAACACCTTCATAAGCATATCATTATAACTCTATTACATTTTCATAAGCACATTGTACTTTAAATTGGCTGATAACAGAGTAATCAAATATGTATTTCCAACTTTATGGTTACTTTATAAAGGCAAACTGTTGGGCTGTCTGTTACACTCAGCTAAACATTTTTCCTCGATTTTCACTTACAAAAACACCACCAACTTGTTTTGGCTTCCTAACATGCTCACAGCCCTTCACCCACTTCCCTTTAATGAAAACTACCAAAAACAGCAAGAATGTACCCTGCACCTGAACTGCTTTCAAAGAAGGTATGCAGGTGTCATGTAAAGGTACACAGATGTCCTCTCAGCTCAGTAGTTTAGTTTTTTTTTATATATTGCTGACATGCTTCAGGTCCTTCCTGTCATCAGCACTATATCAAAAGAAAAAATGGTCCTTTTTGGGCAAAAAAAATATTGCTTGTTCCAAAGATTTTTAAACTGGGATTTCAGAAATACCAAAGCATCAAGACACAGAGTCTCTTTCCTTTGGATAACCAATGTCAGGTGCCTCCATAAGACACACCACCCTCTTGACCTGTGTCCCAGAACACATAAGTAAGCATGGGCGATGTATTTAATTAGCAGAATGATTTGAGGTCACTGTATTCAGAGTAGCAATAAAAACCATAAAACAGCAAATGATTACAGCTTTGAAAAGCTCTGGCTTAAAGGGAGGGAAGGCATTTGGGGTGAAAAAGAAAAAGCACCTGCACTTTTGACATGCGATTGCTGTTATTCTCATAAACATGGTCAGATGCAGAATTATAGTTACAGGGTACGATGAAAGCTCTTTCAGCCGATCTGCTAGTTATTTCACACAAACTATCAAATTCACCCAGCACTGATAAAAAACAAAAACTCTATCTTGCCATAATGTTTATTATTGAAAGTCATCAATACATAAAGGAAACTTAATATGTTTTGACATATAGAAATATTTGAACCAGAGTAACACTTTTTTATCATATGCTATAACCTGTAAAACATCAGATCCAAATATAACCTTCAGACATAATTTATTCTTGGATTCTGCTGGATAGCGTATGTGGTCATACACGGCTCTTTTGTCCAGACATGTCCACATATAAGACAGCTCAGAGATTCTCAGAGCTCAGAATTTCCATTGATGCACAGAGAACCATTTCCATTTTATTATACAGTAAAATCCTCCACGTACGGAATTTCTGACGGACATGTTTGGCTCATGTACCTTCCATATATCTCCAAAAGAGGAAATGCAAAGCCCATGAAATCTGGATATAATAGAGCTTTCCCCCACACTGAATACTGTAACCGTGATTCATGCAAAGCAAGGCCCATGCGGCTCGCTGCGCTCCCCTATCGCACCTCTCTCTCAGCGCCCCCGGGAAAAGACACTGAGTACTTTACCAGCAGACACAGCGCGTCTTTAGACGTAGTTCACACCTTGTTATATAGCCCACGTCTGAGCGGCGCTGAGCCGCTGGCTACGGGCGGAGTGAAGAAGGGTCGTAAATGGCAGGGAGAAACAGAGGGGACTTGACAGGTGTGAAAGATTCAGCGGTCGGGCATTCACAGAGATCATCCTTTCCCCTTTGTCAGCAGCCATACACTTTGTCATTTATACCTCTTTCTGTCTCCCTCTATCTCTCTCTCGCACTGTTGCTCTTCCCCTTTCTATTTATTTCTGTATTGTCCTTGACTGTGAAGGAAGAATGTAGGGCCTCTTAAACGTAATACTCAGCTGGTATCTGGTATTGCTTCATTTGCACCGATGCCCCCCTCCCCCATTAACAGCCAACCCCACCGCCCCCATCCCGGCTCACCCAACCTCGGCCCTGTTTGCCAGCTAATGGAGCCTTCCTACATAGTACAGTACCTACATGCGGTGTCTGGCTTTTCCACTTACTCACTCTTTCTAATCCTTAAGAGTAAGAGTAATGGGGCTCTTTCAGCTCTGCGGTGGTGGCTGTTAAGGGGACCGTCATGTTGTAAAATGATTCATGATTGATTTTTTTTTCCTCTCTCTCTCTCACTCTCTCGCTGTCTCTTTCCACATGGTAAGCTCGGACAAAGACTGTGTGCTCAGCAGTGTTGAAAGCCTTTAATTTTTACACTTACACTCATGAATCAGCCAAGAGATGGAACTCGCCGTTCGTTTTGGTTATCTGGCATTTTTCGACTCAAGTTTTCCCCACTTTTTTTTAAAATGCATTTTCCATATGTCATTTGTCTGTATAACATGACGAGTGACTCATGAATTGATTTATTCTTGTTATCTTGTCATGTGTTTCCATGGGCAGATCTTTTGCAGCGGTGGAGTCACAGGCAGATTGTGCTTGTCAGCTCATTACAGTGACTGAACACAGGCTAACATAAATCTGTGTGCTTCCACTCTCAGTGACATAGAAATTGTCCAATCAAACCATGATGTGAGGCAGAAAGGACATCCATTATCAAGCTAAACAAGAGACAGAGAAATCACCTGCACATGCACATACATGACACATACGTCAACCCACAGACGATGCACCATCGTCCAATTCTGATGACATCATCACAAGGGGCAATACCCCTGTGGCAGCAGAATTGTCTGAAGAGGAGAGAGGTAGAGAGAGAGAGTGTGTGGGAGAGAGAGTGAGAGAGAGAATGAGGAAGAACATTTTTTCCCACACAATTAGGATACAATAGTTCAGGAAATGATTAGACCAATGGTAGAAAAATGTCATTGCTACATTTCTCCCAGTCTGGACTTCATAAAAAAGAAAGAGTATAAAATACTTAGTGGGAAAACCAGAAAGTACAGATAAAGGTAAATCAGTGAGTTATTTTTCAGACCAGAAAGACTGAGCTTTCTGACAGAGCTGCCTGGTACAACTGCCTTCACAATGTTATGAGAGATCTTACAATAATGAGAAATATTGAGACAGTATTGGGAGGGACTCAGCATGGTAGTGGCTGTGTTTGTGTGCTATCAGTAATAACCAGAGTGCTGTTGTGTGTGAAGTGAAACTCAGCATGTATTCAGTGGTCCACATGCTCCCTGTGGCTATGCTGTATGAGTGGTTTCTTTATGTTGTCATGGCCATGTTGAGGGGGTCACCTCCATGATCATTCCTTTTCATTTGCTCCTCTCCTTCTCTGAATGGTTCCCCAGAACAGGGGAAGTGAAGAGAGGCACTCAATCTGAGAGGAACTCAGTCATTATCAGTGCGAAAGCTCAGAATGTGTGTGTGTGTGTGTGTGTGTGTGTGTGTGTGTGTGTGTGTGTGTGTGTGTGTGTGTGTGTGTGTGTGTGTGTGTGTGTGTGTGTGTGTGTGTGCATTCTTGTGTTGTGTGTGTGATCTGTGTGTGTGCATGCGTGTGTGTGTGCTTGTTTCTGCAAGCTTGTGTGTGTGTGTGTGTGTGTGGAACAGATGTTAGTGTGTCAGCAAATGTTACGTGTGTGTGTATGTGTCTTTGTGTATATGTTCCCACTTGTGTTGCACACACAGATGTGTGAGTGCATGTTTGTTTGAGCATGGTTGCACTTTGTGCATGTACAGATGTACATGTTTCAGCAAATGTCGCACGAACGTGTGTGTGTGTGTGTGTGTGTGTGTGTGTGTGCCCACTTGTGTTGTACACATAGAATCATGTATTCCCGCACACGTGCGTGTGTGTGTGTTGCGTGCGCACGTGTGTGTGTGTGTATGTGTGTGTGTGTGTCTGTGTGTGTGTGTGTGTGTGTGTGTGTATGTGAGTGTGTGTGTGTGTGTGTGTGTGTGTGTGTGCGTGCGTGTGTGTGTGCATGTGTGTGCATGTTTTTTTTTGTCTTTGTAAGTGTGCATGCATTTTTGTTTGGCATCAGGCAGCAGTAGTCAGGACTCTATCCGAGGGGACCCATGATGCCAAATGAATGCATACTCAGGTAACAACTCACTATGGACATTGCTTTGGCAAGACTCTTCTAGATATCCGGCATTTAGCTCAAGTGTCCTTCACCTTGAGAGAAACAAACTCCCTAACGAGCCCTCCAATGTCAGAACACTCTTAATGGGCATTATCATGAATTTGTTTTTAAATTGAGTTATTGCAACTTGCCCTTTCCCTCCGCCTCCCTGAATTTATTTAATGGCTTAACATTCTTGAAGTGCAATAAATCGTTGTTACAGTTCGATGGAATACCGCAACCTCTCTCATTTCTGAGTGTGTGCTTCACAGATTTCAGTAAACTATGAAATTAAGTACGCTGTTCCTGGGTGGATTGGATTTAAATATCTGAATTACTTTTGCAAATGAGTGGAAAAAAAAATCAGATTAACTTTTAACTGGTGTTAAGAATTCTCCAGTGAAACTGGTTCCTAATGAGGTCATTAGCAAAAATAGTATAATATTATACATCTTAAGACTTCCCAAAGGTAGAGACTTGGGGATTCATATAACAGGTTTATCATAATAGCTGATGTGTAACAGTGTTTTTTTATTCTCCTGTTCAACAATTATTATTTCACTTCAAGCACTTTTATAATCACTCTCTAGCATACAGACAAGAATGAAAAGTAAATAAATAAATAAATCATACTTTTTTTGATGAAGATATGTTGTGCCCAAACCCTCAGAGAGAAAACTGGTGCCTGAAAGAGATGAGCTCTGTTTATGAACATTAGCAAAACACTACCCATGTAAATACCCAGATTGCCATGTCTGACTAATTTCTAAGAAGGGAACGACAACTGTCAGAAAAATGAAGGGCCAAGCATCTGTTTGAAGCTAATAGTCAAGCTCTGGGCAGAGTAAAAAAAAAAAAGTACATAAATAAAGAAATAAAATAATAAAATAAAGAAACACATAAATGGTCTTAGGGGCGTATGTGGAGTCGCTGGGCAGATTCTGTTGACTGAGCGTAAGAATTCTCTGCCAGAGAACATCGCTCAGATGCCTGGAGTGCTGTCAGCTGTCTGTGCCTCTCTCAACTGCCATGCGCGCGTCCACTGCAGCCTCCGTCAAAGACTTTGCAGGTCACCCAGACATGCGGATTAACTCCGGAAGGACCCGTTTTGACACCGGTGACCGCGGAAATCCCCAGAAAGTGGCCCACGGTTAAATGCAGACGGTCCCAAACCAAGGCCCGTCGGAAACGAGAGCGCTACATGCTCCTGAGGTACATGAGGCTTTTGGAATAAGCGGGATAATTTATATAACACTGTGTGTGTGTGTGTGTGTGTGTGTGTGTGTGTGTGTGTGTGTGTGTGTGTGTGTGTGTGTGTGTGTGAGGTACATGAGGCTTTTGGAATAAGATGATTTATATAACACTGTGTGTGTGTGTGTGTGTGTGTGTGTGTGTGTGAGTGTGTGTGTGTGTGTGTGTGTGTGTGTGTGAGTGTGTGTGTGTGTGTGTCTGTGTGTGTGTGTGTGTGTGTGTGTCTGTGTGTGTGTGTGTCTGTGTGTGTGTGTGTGTGTGTGTGTGTGTGTGTGTGTGTATGTGTGTGTGTGTGTGTTGTGTGTCTGTGTGTGTGTGTGTGTGTGTGTGTGTGTGTGTGTGTGTGTGTGTGTGTGTGCGTGTGTGTCTGTGTGTGTGTGTGTGTGTGAGTGTGTGTGTGTGTGTGTGTGTGTATGTGTGTGTGTGTGTGCATGGGTTTTGTGTGTGTGTGTGTGAGTGTGTGTATGTGTGTGTGTATGTGTGTGTGTGTGTGTGTGTGTGTGTGTGTGTGTGTGTGTGTGTGTGTGTGTGTGTGTGTGTGTGTGTGTGTGATGTGTGTGTGAATGGGTGTGTATGTGTGTGTGTGTGTGTGTGTGTGTGTGTGTGTGTGTGTGTGTCTGTCTGTGTGTGTGTGTTCTGGTGTGCTTTGGTACTGATTGGATTATTTGCTCTGTTTTGCTCTCTCATTTGCTCAGTTATGCTCTCCTAAAAATGTTTACTTGCACCATTGCAAAGGAGAGAAGAATCACAGGAGCTGCAGCGGAAGCGTCGCAGGGAAAAGGTGCCAGCGATTCTGAAATAATGAACGTCTGAGTTGTTCTTTAAGCTCTAGTTTTACCCTCGGGTTTGCTGAAGATACAACATCGTCTTCACCGCTCACAGTCCACATATATCACAAAGCGAGAAACTCAAGGGCATAATAAAAGCACTATTTACTATAAAGATAAATATTTTGAAGTCCACAGGTATAATTGTGCACCCAAGCTGCTGTCTCCAGGAATAACTATCAAACCGTTCTAGTTAACCCTCACTTCAGATCTGGCGAGACATTTTTTCCCAGAACAGCAGGTAAATACCCAGGAACAATATCATGAATGTGTGTGGCAGCAACTCGAATTCCTGAACAGGATTCAAGGATTTTTGAAATAGTTTAATTATAATATTTTAAATGCTAAAAATGATTTTGACATTCTTATTTATTTATTTTTTCATATCTAAGGGCTTTCTACAACTACCGTCTTCCAAAAAACAGACTTTGAGTGTATGTGCTAGAGATCCTCCATAGCCATATTGTGCAGGCTGAATTATACAGTAGACCCTTGTCTTAGAAAAGCACATTGGTATTTCAAACAGCCTGTCTGTGAAATCAAAGTGCAAGCCACCCATTACAGAGGCAGGCTGTTTTGGGACGTGCGTCTGTGAAGATCCAATCAGCTTCTTTTGCTAAAAGTCCCATGATAAGGACCCCAATCCAAAGGTCATACTGCAGTGGATCCGAAACAATGGCCCATTGTCGGGTGCCTTTAAAGAGTACAACTCATACTTTTGAGTGAAGCTTTGTGTGCGGGACACAGCAGGAGTTTGTGTGCGCAGATGTGGATGGGAAACTCAGGCAGGGGGTGGAAGAGGTGTTTAAAATTCAGAAATGTGTCTTCTCGTTAATTTCATCTGGCTGTAATTGATTCTGTTGCCTCTCCAAACACAGCCTCTGAAAATATGATTCAATTTTATTAAGTTTTAAGCATCTGATATTACCCATATTGACAGCATATGTAGCCTTGGAAAGTGAAATGTGCAAAGGTGACCAAAATGTTAAATATTTTCTGTTATTAACATCGCCCAAAGGAAGGGACCGCTTGCTGTATTATTTATGCAGAAAGGAATCGAAATATGTTCAACCATTGCAGAAATATGACCAAAATTAACATATGTTTAAGTCTGTTTATTTAGTAAATCAAATCGTACCACTGTCATTAGGGATATTTGCAGTCATATGTATATGTTGTGCAGTGCTGTGCTCAGTTCAGCAAATGTCAAGCCATAGTTCATAATTATTGGAAGTGATTTCAGTCAAATCGCACCCAACATGTTGATAAGAAAATGTCATAAAATAACATTAAAAGTAGATCTGTTGACAGGTTCTGGTCTGATATAACACAGAAATTAATTGTTACATTTTAACTTCACACATTACAGAAAATTAACCCAATAAATCAGACTAAAGCAAACCATTACATTATTATTATTATTATTATTATTATTATTATTATTATTATTATTATTAGTCATTATATCTAGGAATAAGGAAGGCCCACAACATATAATTGGATGATTCAGGCTAATTAATTAGGTTCTGTAACAATTGCTGATAATATCTGAGCCAGCTGCAGTAGAGGTGTTTTTTTTAACCCTGTCAGTCATTTCACATTACACTATATATGCATCATTAGTCCTTTAAGGCTAATGATTAAAGCTTCTCACTGAAGGCAAGAAAAAGGCTAAGCATCTAAGAGCAGTTTTCTCTTCAGCAGTAAATAAAGTGCATTAATGGCGCACAATCTGATGTATGGTGACAATGAGCCAAACAGCCAAATGCTCACTGTCTCTCTCTCTCTCTCTCTCTCTCTCTCTCTCTCTCTCTCTCTCTCTTCAGCCTGCAAATCAACTCTTTGGGTTTCCCATCAACCACATTCTCCCTTTTTCCACAATCGACACTGTGAATCAATTACCAATAGCAAATAATTACACCATTGTTTTAATGATTTACTGATCTTCTGTGACATGATCGCATTATGTGTGTGTGTGTGTGCCTGTGTGTGTGTGTGTGTGTCTGTGTGTGTGTATGTGTGTGTCTGTGTTTGTGTGTGTGTGTGTGTGTGTGTGTGTGTGTGTGTGTGTGTGTGTGTGTGTGTGTGTGTGTGTGTGTGTGTGTGTGTGTGTGTGTGACAGACTCCCAAATGCTACATTATGCACATAAGGGCTGGAACATAGTCAGGACATGCCCACATAGAAACAGAGTGCCAGTTTACCACCAGTCAACTGTTGCCATGACCTCAGTGGGCACAACCAGCCTACACAAAACCTTACATTTTATAACACAAAGTGTTCTCTTATCTACTGCTCTCAAGTTTTATGGCTCCAAGTTCCACAGAAGAGACTGACTGAGGAGTAGCCAGTGATATATACAGCATCCAATAGGAAATTTGAACTCACCATTATGCAGGTGCTTACAGTCTTGGTCTGGAGAAATCAAAATGTCAACTGATACATTTTCAAGAGCTCTCACACTGATAACAGGGAGTTTGACTTGGGAGGAAATAAATGATCACATGGCAGGGGTCGTCCTCGCGTTCTGTTTCCTTCATCGTCTGTATGCAGTACAACACCTCATGCAGGGCATAACCGATAAGACGAGGAAAAAAAAAAAAAAAAGTAGTCTGCAGCTTTTGGGCGGAAGGAATATGTGAGAGTTTACTCAGATGGGATGAATGTTGGGAGCCATCAGTGTGTGTTTTCATAGGTTTGGGCAGTGGTGTGGTGTGGTGGGATGGGAGCTGGTTTTGTACCTCTGAGGTGGAGGGTTCAATCAAAAAAAGCGCTGCCCTGTACTGCTAGACATGGTGCTGAAACATGAGTGTGTGAGAGTATATGTGAATGTGGTCCTTTGAGTTTGTGAATGCACATGAATGTGTACAGGTGTGTGATTTGGTGTTTGAGTGGACTTCTATGAGTCAGTGTAGGGTAGTGTAGGAGTGTGGAGGGGTGGGGTGGCGGAGCAGAATACTCAGGACCCTTAAGAATTGTCTAAATTGTTTGGTTCCATTTTGGCTCCATTAACAAGGTGCATAAACACACACTGAAGGATGAGTACTCCTCCTGTCTCACCTCACTCCCCATGCCAATGAGATACAGTCCTCCCCCAGAACACGGTCCTGTCGCTCTATCCTTTCATCCCACCCGCCTTTGAACCCTTTGACATCCCGCCGTTTCGGGACGCCCCTGTTGGGTGAAAAGTGGACACGCTTCCTTGGACCGGCGGAGGTTGTCGTCGAAGGTTAAAAGCCCTCAAAAGCCCAGAGAAATGAATCTGGGCAATGAGTTTTTTTTTTCTTCTTTTTTTTCCCGCAATTTACTCGTCTCATTACTTATTACTGCTCTGACATGAATAATGTAGGCCCAAACAGTTGTTGACATCCCATTAATTGATAGCACCCGACTGCCACGCTGTCCTCGGTATCCGGGTAAATGAGAAAATGAAGTGGGCTACATTTTATCTCACATGATAGGATTTGGAAAGCCAAGCAATCATCTCCCTCAAATTGCCAACGTGACTTTCCTAACTATGGCCTGACTTCTTATTTATTTATTTATTTATTTATTTATTTACTTGCTTATTCTATTTTTAGTGGTCTGGTTTCACACTCAGAATAATAAACAGATCCATATTTGACATAATTATTGCTGTGAACCATGTCGTTGATGCGGATCTATGATACATCATTTGCTGTGATGCATTTGCAGCACATGCATGGTCTGCCATTTAACCCTGAGACCATGGTCATCCTTGCACAAAAATAAATCACTCTCTCAGAACATGGTCTTCTGTGCACAACAGGAAGTTCCTCTCTCTAAGGGTACTCTACTGCCAGTCTAAATGTGCATTTCATTTTATGGGTGTTTCAGCACAGCGGGTTTTCACCTGGCTTATACCTCAGGGATAGTGATTGACCCACTGTATGCATGTAAGCATTGACAGCCATCAGTAATGCTATTGGCAATAATGTGACTTGTGCAGATGTAGGAATGTAATGTTGACATGCTGTTAAAAACAAATGGACAGTCTGGATGAGCTAGCTACACAATGTTCAGGGTATATACTGTACTGTTAAACACTGCTATACAATGGTAGGTGTACACTGTCCAGCTTTCCGGTACTGTTTTCCTTGTATGATATGCTGTAGTTCAAGAGCTCTTCAGGATTCAGACGACCGCTTGTCTCAAAGAGGAAACCATGTTCCATAACCAGAGAGCAGCCTCGTAGCATCACTATATCTGTAATAAATGCAAGAGTGTTTTTTTTTCCAAGCCCAAAAAAACAAAAACAAAGACAAGTACATGTAGCTTGTCCATGCAGACAGGAATAAAACGTGGGAAACTGGCAAGGTTTATTTTAGAGACAGAAATGAAATTAAAAATATAACAATAATAAAAATAAAAAAAAAACATTCACACGACTGAATTATGAACACAATGCAGTGTTAATAAAAACATTGCACAAGATGAATAAGCAAAGCTGCCAACCATTTTCTCCTTCCTTCTTTGAAGCCATCCCTTCAGTTCATCAATTTATTAAGCGTCTTTTTCCACAGTTATTTTGCAACAGCCTCGATCAAACACAAACCACTGTCTCAAATCTCTCGAGTTCCCAGTCCTCTCTAGAAATTCATCTGGTTCCTCTTTGGACAGCGTAAGTTCAGAAAGAGGGAGCTGGTGCGTGGGATTTATGATCGAAAAACAACTCATTTAATTATGGCCGCACGGGCAGCGAGTGCATATCATCTTAAAAGGAAAAAGTCCTGGTTTTCACCAGCATAATGAATGGCAATCCTGATCCTGGAGCTTCAGCTGAGCTCTTCTGGAGCAGTTATTAAGTGCCCATAAAATGCCAACACCAGCACGTGGGCACCTGCATCCATTACACCTGATCATACAATTATGTATGATGTAATATTATATCATAATGTAATATATAATGTGATTATTTACTGATGGGTTCAGATGAAACAGAAAGGACCTGACTTGCGTTTGTAATAAGCTGTGATATGAAAAACTAAAGAAAACTATCACCTCATGCTAGTATCCCGAAATGGTTCACATATGACATCCATCCATCAGATTTTCTTCCATGTGTAATATGCTTAATGATGTTAATTCAGTGTGTCTTTAGAAAAAAAGACAATGAATAATTACATTCAAAATGTAGAACAAGTACAACATTAATGTCATTATATTTACATGTATGCATATAATGAAAACAAATGTAACTGAAATGTGAGACAGGAATACAAATGAAAACACACAACCTCAACCATCAACACATTGTGCTTTCACCCATGTTGTGCCCTCTTTATAACCTGCATATATTTGACCTCTAAATGTACTGTGACCACAGCATGCCAGACAATGAATATTTTTTTGAAGCAGTTTCCCTCGTCCTTGCAAAAAGCAGATGAGTTTGGGTGGAGCCAAAGTGGTCTCTTCGGAGGGTATGGAGACCTAAAGGATCTCTGGAGCTGCTGTGGTTAGCGGTTAGCGGTTATATGGGTATCTGATGTAGCGTTGAGCGGTTTCTGGAGCTGTGTTCAGTACCTGCTGACTCAGCACCCTGGGGCGGGGGAGCCGGGGTCCCAGCAGCAGCTGCGGAACATGGGCAGAGCGCCCGTTGGTCCGGCCCAAGACCACGGCGTGACGGTCACTCGTGAAGGGGAACGGGCATCTGTCACCCCTCACCCACCCCTACCCCCCCCGCCTTTGGCCTGGCTGCAGGGCTCATGGCCATCACAGCTACCGCCAGCACTGCGTCAGCATCATATTAACTCTATGTGACCAGAACATATCTGCTCCTGATAGTATAGATGGTGCAGTAAAGCTACAGGAGGATAACGACCATGTCCCAGTTTCTATGTTGTGCTAACACTACAGGGCAATTACATCCATACATGCCCTGGTGACAGTGTTGGAGTAACACTGTGGGAGTGTTACAGCTGTGTCCTAAATGCTGTCAGTGGTTTATTAACTGTATGAACTCATGTGAGGATGTAGGTGGGGTGTGTCCTAATAGCAATATGAACAACAGCAACAATAGGTAGCATTGCATTTTGTGGTGTGCTAAAAACCTGTTGTCTATCAGGTACATATATAGTAATACTCTACATTTTAACAATATCTGTGAGAGCAGAAGGTAGTTACTTACCAATAACTTGCATCAATATTCAAATTTACTTTTGTAATTACCTGAGTTAAGGTAATTAAATGAGAAGGTCAAAATAGCTGTGGTATGGTGGTTACTTGTGCAAAATTACTAAGTAAATAATCTGATATTTGACATACTGTAGTTGTACCAAAGCACTCCACATCTTGCTTCAGTCTGAGTGTTATAGGTTCAATACACAGTGGCTAGCATTGTGTTATCACAGACCTAGGTTACACCTCATCGACAGTGATGTTCAGTAACGTTGTTTTGAGTTACTCCAGTCACTTCATTTTACATTCAGTTCTCCAGAAGGGAGCACAGTGTGTCCCGACTCCTCTGGCTCATGGCCTTATAACACTGTGAGGGTGCCAAAGATGACCTTCTGAGGTGAGATTCGTTCCACCCACCGAGAACACATGTATTTTGCAAAGACGCCAATGGTCGGTAACTTCCTTTGATGAGTCAAGTGAACCCTTAACCTATGACATCATGCCGTTGAAAACTTGCAGGCAGCAATACAGTTTGCAGAACTCTTCAACAACTAACTTCTCTTTGCCAGACTTTCTAGAGATGAGAGCATCTGATGTCAGTCAATTCCTCACTCAGTGTGTCCTGGCAGGACCCTGTCTGCTGTTCGTTTACCATCTGTGAGAAACAGCTCACCTGTTGATGAAAAATATACCCTGAGTTGGGTCACGCAGAGGCGTCTGTATTCTCACAGTGTGGACGCAGCTAAATTCCTAACATAATTTCCAGTCCATTTGTGGTGGGTAGGAGGGCTACATTTATCACACTGTGACATTTATTCATCTTTAGTTCAACATGATTGAGAGAGTTATTTCTGAGGATTATTTTAACATCACAGGAAGGTTGGGGTGAATAACAATGTTTTTAAAACATTTATTTTAAAACATTTTTCTGAACCACCACCCTAAAACCATAACAAATGTGCCTTGTGAATAATGGGTGCCAGAATTATTCCAAAGAGTTACTTTTCATCAGAAATAATCACTGCTTTTTGAGAAGGGTGTAGCAAACCATAAACTTTTCACCCTCCTCATCTCTCTGAATAATTTTAGTAATAACGGAACAACATATTTAAATAACACGATTTCAGCTGAAGCAAAATCTTCAAACAAATTCGAGTCATCAAAACTCATCTCTGAAGAATGGTGTGACCTCCTTTCACAACAACAAATCTTCATTTACCGATTTTAAATTGCATTTTTATTTTCCTGATCAGACAACATTAATGTTTATTTAAATTCATGCTGCTGTTATTGCCGTCACATTCGACATCACACAAGCTTCTGGGCGGGAGGAAAATGTATCTTTTTGATGTTGAGGATTTTATTAAAATGCTGGCGCAGGGATATATGTCTTCACATATGCAATGGTGTTAAGTATTTCTTTGATTGAGTTATCTTGCTCTTAAAGTTGAAGTGCATATTTCATTGTGATAACTCCAAGAATATGCTACAAGTCAGCGATTTCAAAATGTCTGCCACGATAAGATTTTTTATTATTCCCAAGTACATTTCCATCGCCTTGAGTATATTCAAGATTAAATGCAATCTGTCACCGAGGAGCTGGAGACGCAGGGAATGGGAGCAGCGAAGACAAAATTAATAGATAAAGTACTGTGGAGGACTGGAGGAGAGGGAGGAAAAATGCATCGTGAATCAGAGGAATTTCTCTATTATTGAGTCCAGCGGCAAATAAGGGCTCCCTCTGGTCAGACAGAACAAGCTAATCAAGTGCATGCTGGGAAGACAAAATGGCAGTGAGTGGGGAAAAAAAAGAGATTATTTTCTCCTCTTTTTACCCCCCTAAAATGGGACGACTGCTGAGAGGGTAGGGCTGTCACTGGGAGGGTGGAGAGGAATGTTACATTTTAACTGCATTTATTTTATACATTCAGCTGACCCTCTTACCCGGCATGACAGCTTATATTTTTTTTCCTTTCTTTTCTCAAAATGTTCAATCCATCTGTAAAGCTGGACAATCAGTCTTGCTATTCAGGCTGAAGCACCTTGTTCAATGGGGGTACAATGTCTGTTCCCCTGCTGGGAATCGAACTTGCAGCTTCTGTGACAGAGGTCCAGTAATCTAGCTGTCACATGACACTGTCAGTCTGCACCTTTCAGTCTTTCAGAGCTGGCCATGGAATGAAACCTGCAACCTCTGTTCAACAGTCCAGTACTCTAACTCTTTGAGCTACAATGCCACCCCACATCTTCAGCTGTTTCAGATGTGGGGCTGTGATCGTTGGATCTTACCTGGGGATCAGACCGAGGTTCTCTGAATGAGCAGTGTGAGTAGTATTCCTACCATTATGCTTCATCACCATCTCTCGTCAGCTGCTGTTTCCTTCTTTCGGATGGAGGCCCAGACGCCATGCCAGACAGCCAGCTGCTCCCTCCCTCAGGCTTCTCCTACCCCACAGCCTGCAGGCCAGAGAGCAGAGCCGTGAGGCAGCGGTCAGTGTGTGTGTGTGTGTGTGTGTGTGTGTGTGTGTGTGTGTGTGTGTGTGTGTCTCTGCTCCCCTCACCCACCATCCTGTGCCTCATTAAAGCATCCCTTTGCAACCAGGTCTGATGAACTCAAAACAAAAAGCAGGGCAGTGCACGAGCCCCGGATGAGCTGTATTGCGAAGAAGAAAGAGCCATAGGGCAATGGTGTCCTCAGCCCCCGGGAGGGGTGGAGAGATCGGGCAGAGACGGACTCTCCGCTCTGGCAGATGTTGGCGGTCCCGTTCGTGCAGGCAGCAGTACATGCGAGTGAAGTGTAAAATGAACGGGAGGGTTTCTCTTGGAGCTGCTTAGTCGGTTTAGCCTCATAAAAGAAATGTAGGATTCTGGTGATTCACTTATTACACTTATTCACATATTCATACATACAAATAAATATTATTTTAAGATGCTGACTACGATGCTTACACTGTCTATTAGGGAAATGTTTTAGCACCTGTTAAAAAATGTACCTTTAAGTAAATGCTGAAAAAACATACACTTAACCACAATCACCTATGCACATACATACTAATGCATACATGCTGTTATTAAACTATAAAACAGAGACCACAACAACATATAATTTTCAAACCTACAGTGCTTATTGATTTGGATGGACAATTGCATCTACCTAAACATTCGTCCTTGCATATGTTAGAGGTGTATACATTGATGGAATGCCCATCCCATAAAATGGCGGTCTTCTGTAGTTGAAAAAAAAGATGCCCTGGATAGAATTTTGGTCATTCCTCACAGGCCATGCACAAACATAATCGCTGACTTAAAAAAAAAAAAAAAAAAAAGTAAAGTGTGCGTTATCATGTTTCTGAGAGACTGGCCTCCATTTGGTAGAGAGAGGGAAGGTACAGCTCTTATCTCACCTGCTGCTAACCTCTTCACAAGTGAGGTCAATCTAATCCAGACACAAACTCCATTCAGCAACCATGTCAGCAAAGGGGCCAACACCAAGTCAGTGCTCAGTTCAGCTAAACTACAGGAGTCTCATTCTCTTACAGAGAGAGGGGGAGCCAGGGTATAACAGGGGAGGGAATGACAGGGAAAAATAAAAAAAATAAAAAACAGTTGGAATGATTATGCATGGCCCGGTGAGACAATAACTCCATCAGCAGAAGTTATACTGTTGAATATAAAGAGATGAAAGTGGGGGGGTGGGGTGGTGGTGGGGGGTCATGGTTGAATACCCCCAGAATATATAACTGACTGACTGACTGTGTGACATGGATCAATTCAGCTACCCATTCCTATCCTACCTGTTTATTTATTTATTTATATGGGGTGGTGGTGGGGGGTGGTGTGGGTGCAGAAGGGAGTTGGTGGTTTAAAGAAGCCGCAGTCTGTTCCACTTTCGCTTTGAATAAATGCATGGGTGAAGAGGCCCACCCTTATCTAATAGATGTGAGGAGCTGAGATAAGTTAGCAATATCCAGCTGCAGTCAGCCGATAAGCCCTCAAATCACAATCTTCCAACATGGCCGCTGTAATTAAAAGGGTCTCCGAGGTTTAGGGGGAGAAAGCCATTTCACTTGATTTGATTTGATTTGATTTTTTTTTTTTTTTTTTTGTCAGATGGAACTGCAGGGCCCAGGTCTCTATGGGCCATTGTGTTTCATATGAGCCACCCGTGGGTCCTCTCTCCTGCTAGTGGAACTTTTCAAATGAAACCCACATGAAAAGCTCCTGCCTCCACAGCCCTTTCACCCTTCATCTGCTTCTTCCATACCTTGGGTGAAAAAAAAAAAAACTTACAATAAAAATATATATATATATATATATATATATATAAATAAATAAGGGAATAAATAAATAATAAAAATACAGCCAGATTGTCTCGGGCGCGTTTGAATTTCTGCTGTTTCCTCCCTGTTGCCGCTCTGGGTTGCGTTTCCCAGGCAACGACACCGCCGCCCTCCCAGGACAGCTGTTGGGCCTCCGGTCACATGCCTGTCTTACTGTGACCCCACAATAGAGGCAGAGGTCATTTCAGGCTACTGGGTGGCCTGTCCTGAGACATAGTTCCAGTGCCGACAGGTTGAGTTGTGCCTCGCTGCACGTGTACCACCTCAGGTGTATCTGTGTTTTCTGAGACTGTCTGCACCAGCTGCGCATTAAACCAATGCAGCGACTGCACAGATCAGCGTTTGGTTTGTGACTGTAGTGCTGGAAGAGGAATGGCTTCATGAGAAAACGTGGGTGGAGCTATAATTACCTGTCAATCACTGACTTGTTTTAACCAATCAAAATCTATTCCTCTTCACAGCATATTTCTCTCACTCCTTCTCTAAATAAAAAGCCTTTTTTATTTTTACAAACAAAACTGATAAATAATAAAATGAATGTTTGATGATAACATAATAAAATGAGACTCATTGCTTGTTGTACCCAGGCCAATTACAGCAGTTAGGATAGTGTGCAAGGCCCGGGGCACCAGCAGCATAAATTCTGCCCGTGACCTGCAGTCTGATAGCTCTGCTCATACTGACAGCTGCCACTCCACTTTGCTGGGCTTGGAATCACCACACTTTATTATCTATCAAAAGCAACACCAAAAAAAAAACGGACGTGTTCATCCCTGACTCCCAGTGTGAGATTTAAATGAGTCTGGGTTTCTGAGCATCCATGGCACAGACTCCTTCATGAGTCGCATGCAGGACAACTGACTTTCTGAACGGACGCTCTTCAGCCTCAAAAATGCATGAAAGCATTCGGATAAAATGCTATGTTCTAAAATAACAGTGTGCAAAACCACCAGGGAGTTTAGATCAATAGCTATTATCCACCAAATGGATATTCAAAAAAGAAAAACATATATTTCAGCTACCAATATCATATTTGAATAGTTCTGTTTTTTTTTGTCCCACAAATCATTAACCACAATAAATACCATAATCTTTTTTCACTCAGGATAGTGTCCCTGTGCTAGGAAGTGGAGTGCTATTTTGTTGGCATGCTAAAAGCAATATAAAAACAAACATTACCATTTTTCATTTCATACAGCAAATAACACGTCTAGTCAAGCAGATTTGAGCAGATTTTTAAACAATGGCTGGGGACAAAGCAATGACAATATTTTTGGGTGAAAGACAAATGGTTTTTTTGTTGTTGTTTTCCAGCAC
Organism: Albula goreensis; assembly: GCA_022829145.1. NCBI lineage: Eukaryota > Metazoa > Chordata > Actinopteri > Albuliformes > Albulidae > Albula > Albula goreensis. Next base: position 6,116,678 of record CM040756.1, read on the forward strand.
TATATTATTGAGGAAATGACAATAAAAGGGTATGACACATCTGTCTCACCAAAGGATCTGTACATATGACAGATTAAACCACAAAAATATGATTAAAATGTATTTACGTTCCATATCCTTTATAGTGGCTCTGCTATGGACACCGTGTAACGGCCTCACAGCTTTTTATTCATTTACTGCACTTCCAGGCTGATACATACAGAAGTTTCCTTAAAAGCATGAAAATGTTTCATCAGTTTTAATGTGAGGCATCAGCAATCCAGGTTTTACCTAGTCAATAAAAAAAATAATGGTAACATTTGCGGTTATCCTCTGTAGCCCTGCTACATGTTGAAACTTACCTCAGCTTTTAGGCCTTGTCCAATCAAACATAGACCCTCTTGTTTACCTCATACTAATCCCTCTTATCTGGTACAAAGTACACCTCAAACACGGTGCCATGGAGTGTCAGTCGTGGGGTGGATTGTGGGGTAGGCGTTTTAGGGAGGGGTGCAGGGTTGTTTTGGGGCTCAGCGCTCCGTAGGTTTACTCTAGCGGGTGGCGGCCCGGGTTTTGTTGAAATTAGGATTAGTGGAGGTAAGCTCGTGGTGATCGCTGACGGCTATGGCGGAATCCTGAGGAGACGTCGGGAAAACAGGAGGCCTTACAGGACCATCTGACTCTGGCTTTCCGTGATCCCGCACTTCACTGTAGCGTCCCTTTGATCTCATCTGAGCTGCGTGAGCCGGCACGCTAACGTGCTAATGATGATGAAAGTTCTCCCTGTCCCACACTTAAACTCCTATCCCAGTTACAGTTTGTCATCATCTTTAAGTATTACCACTAAATCCACATTTTGCACCATTTGCCTGTTTTAGTTTACGTTCACACAGTGTATACAAGGCGATTCCTTCTAACCTGGCAGTCCACAGTGACAACAGAGGAGAGATACATGCATATCCAATGTAGGCAGAGTGGAGGCACCCATTTTGACCAGAGGGGGCACTCTTCCATTGAAAGAGCTGATAAAACCACACACAGAGGCAAAAACTGTTGCAATCATTGTCAGAATTTGGTACAAGATCTAACAGGGCATGCCATTCAAGTTCCATATGTACAAATGTATTCATTTGTATATGTGTGTATATATACACATGTTTCTAAATGTGTGCATATGTGTATGTGTATATGTATGTAACCTGTATATATATTATATTGAACTTTGCATCAATATGGTGGAACAGCAGTTATAAGAGTCTGCATCCCGCATGTGATCACAATCCTGCAATGATTATCTGTCTTTGAATGATTTCAGAATGTAATCAACCCTTTGAATCAACTTATGCTAATTTTGTACCACTATCAGTACACCACTGGAGTCAGCTTCCACGAGAGAGGTGGGGGAGAAACATTAATTAAATCTGTATGTCAGTGGGGTTTATTAATATCAAATTACGTCAACAGATTAACCTGAGGGGGTGTGCTCCTTCCAGGGGGGAGTTACTCAAAAATAGGAAGCCCAGAGACAAACTTTCTTCCCAAGTAACACACAGTTTGCCACCCAACAACCTCCTGTTGAGAGGTGGCTCATAATTACAAAATTAAAACATAATCTGTTCCCCTTATCAAGAAAATATGCTGTTACTGGGTGGAGGTGCACAGGAGGGGTGTATATGTAGTATCACCAGTTTCCATAACAACAGAGTTTCCTTCATGTAATTTGGCTTTTTGAGTATGAAGATTCTGACAAGATGTGCTGGCCTAGGGGAACAGCCACACTGAGGTACTGGCTATAGTTTAAAATGGTGAAAAGTATGAAAAAGAGTGAACTGATGGAGAGGGGAAAAGAGTGAGAGACAGAGAACGGAGGAGAGGAAGAAGGGAGAGAGTGAAATTTACAGAGTGGGTCAGAGATTAATAAATGAGCTCTCTCACTGGCCCAAACAGAGTCATAGATAATGCAGTTTAGCTAACCTGGCAACAGGAGGGAGTCATGAGGGAGCCATTTTGAGAAAAAAAAAGAGAGAAAGGTCACAGACAGCCATTGAGAGTGGGCATTTTATAACTAATTAGAAATGCTTGTTTCAGAACTCAATGCTGCTTAAGAGAAAAAAAAAAACAGTTAACAGCGCTAGGCCCAGAAGCTGGACCGATGTCTCGTTCTGTTGCTACATACACCACTGTGATTCAACTCATGGGAGGAGGGGGAGAGAGAGAGAGGGAGAGAGGGAGAGATAAAGGCAGAAGAGATGAATAGATGGAGTCTTTCATTGGCAGTAGCCACCCATATCCCTCACACACATGCACACCAGGCCTGGCTGTCTGTGAGCCCCACTGAACATGGATTACTGCATCAAAGCAGTGCATTTCCATCTCTGCCATCCCATAGCAAATTACAGAGTCGAGCTGGCAGGGAGCATCACATGCATCCATAAAAGATGAATTTCAGAAATGAGTTCTGTAATGCAGTGGGTAGAGAAAGCCGGAGTTAATTATGTGAGAATCACCTACCTCATACGCGTTATGATAAATGTATTGAAACACCACAACGTGAACATTGACATTCAATCCGCTTGAACATTTTATATGTATTTATAAAACATAAATAATGTTTCTTTAATTTTGTTTCAATAACAAGCATCTGCCCATGCTGTTTAAACGCATAAAAACATTCTCATGCAACAAAGGTAAGCCCACGCTTCACAGCCTAAACTTAATGAATTAATGCAACACATAAGTCAAATTAACCAAAGGTTGCTAAGTAAAATTTGAATTTGTTGAGGGCATGATAAGATAAGATAAGTTCATGTGACAAAATGATCCAGTCAAGGTGGGGTGTGACACTGGGGCCTAGGAAAGCCTGTCACTGAAGCATGCTAGTGTTTTTTTTTTTGGTTGTGACAGTACTCAAAAACCAAGCCGACAATCCAGAGAGTCTCGGAAGGAAAGAGAGAAGATCTGTCTTCCATGGAGGCCTCGTCTGTGAGGGGGAGATAGAGAGGATGTGGACAGAGCTTAGGGAGAGGGGCAGAGACAAACACACAAACCAGAGAGGGGGAGAAAAGGCTGGAGATACAGACTAAGAGAGGAAGAGGAAGTGAGAGGCAGAAGGCAGAAAAAAGGACATAGGAGAAAGAGGACATAGAGAAAGAGAGCGTGGAGAGAGTCAGAGAAGGGGAGAGAATAGAGAAAGAGAGAGAGAATATGGACACTTCCAGATGTCCAGTAATCTCACAGCAGAGAATATTGACAGTTCCAAAAGTCCAGTAATCTCACAGCAGAGCACATGAAATATAGAAAGCATGGCCATTTGGGGAGTTGAAAATAGCCACTCTCTGTCGGGCATCAAAAAAGGGGGGGTGGGGGGTAGCCAATGGTATTTTAGTGTCAAAGCAAAATAGTGGAGAAGTGGGTCAGAACCTACAATGACAAGCTGACAGCACCAGCAGTGAAAGAAAACAAGGCAATGCACGGCACCTCAAAGGCCCAATATTAATGAGGACCGAGAAAGAGAGATGAAACAGCACAGAGAAGAAATGGCCATGAGGTAGAGCCGACCCACTCGTTGAACATTAAATAACTTCCGAGGGAGGCCCAGAATGCACCAGTGGAGGGAAAAGAGAGGAGGGTGAGGGAGAGAAAGGGAAAACCTTATTTAAATACAAACCGCTTTCTCTTGAGCAGCGAAGAGACCTGAAATGATGGAGATTCAGTCATTAAAACAGCCATTCCGTTATTCGGGAGGGAAAGACATAATTATTGCATCTACGCTGAAGGTTGTGGACTTTTAAAAATAAAAATTCTGGGGGAAAGGAAATAAGAAGTGGGATTTGAATATCAAAAATACTTGAAAGAAAGTCTAATCATTAATCTAATCTGATGTACTCTGTTGCCAACAAAGGGGAGCCAGTAGGGCCAGCATCAATGAGCAGGATAAGTTGATCACTGCGCCATCAAGGTTACATAAACATATTGAATCTGACAAAGAAACAGGGACAGACAGAGATAAATGGCTGTCTAAGTAATGAAAGCAGAAGCAACTGACTGCTGAATCCAAGAGTTCTGCGGTATTTACGCTGCATGCATTGCTGGAAAGAAAAAAGTACTGGCTGCAGTTTTAATAAAAAGTCTAATAATTGGAAATAGAAGCTCTCACTCATCTCAGCTGAAAGAACTTCAGTGTCTGTGTGTCCATGTCCGTACCTCAGTGTCTTTGTGTCCAAGTCTGTACCTCAGTGTCTGTGTGTCCATGTCCGTACCTCAGTGTCTGTGTGTCCATGTCTGTATGGATCCATGTACTGTATGTATGTGTTTGTGACCATGAGTGTGTTGCAGTGTGTCTGTACCTACAGTACTTTCAGCATTTTGGTTTTGCTCATTTTACACCGACATGTCAACATTTTAAATTTCTCTTTGATTATAATATGCAGCAGTCACTGAATTCCAGCATATTTTGACTTTCTACCCCCTGAGTACAGATATCATATGTGGATGATTAATTATTAAGAAATACATCCGGAGCTGTATGAGCAGGGTGTGTTTCTGAATGCATTGTTCACCAATTTTGACTGTGAAAAGCTCCAGGCATTGTGCTGAATGTACCTGTGTCCTGTACAAAACTTAATCTCCATATTTCTGCGTGCTGTCTGAATGATGGAAAGACACTCAACCACACCTGTCATCGTTTCAAAGTGTTACCGTGAGAAACAAAGCAATAACAATGCTTGGCGTCGAATGGGGGGTGATTCGTCACAGACGGTGTCAATATAACATTTCCGGTATTTTTTATTTTCCCTATGTCTGCTCTGGCCAATGGGAGGACTTAACCTTAGAGGTCACTTCCTGTCTGACAAAGGCCATAAAACAGGAAATAAAAAGCATTGCTTTGCACAAACAGACATACCCTTTTATCCTCGAGCCAGGGCAGAAATTTTCCCATCCCTGTAGCATGCATCAGCACAGCAGTAAGATGAACAACATTGAAGCCAACAGAAAATATGAGTCTATATTGTATTGCCCTGTGCATTTTTATTCTGCCAATTCTTTCATTCTGTCAGTTTTTTTTTTATTTTTTTCATGAGTCACTCATTCGAGTCAGACATATAGCAGGGTTCGCAAGTCCTCAAACCTAAATCATCAGGGATTCTTATGTAAGATGCATTGCTATTTTTGTGATTTTTTTTTTTTTTTTTTTGTGAAGGCTATAGGCTTTGACAGTATTCCTGCAAATTTTGAATACAAGTTCACAATTCATGTCTGCACAAGGCACATGGCCTCTATAGTAAAAACACAAGATGTGACACAGTATATGGTGCGCTGTCATGAAGACGACATACTGCAAGGCAGTGGTGCTCAGGAATGGATTTGGAGAACCACAAGAGGTGCTGGTCTTTGTTATTACTCAACAGCTATATGTAATCAAACCATTTTATTATGCACTTAGCTCAATTAACCCGGTTCATCATACCTGCTATGTTGTGAAATTAAGGTGAAAGTGAAAGCCAGCAGCTCTCCAGGATCCAGAAGTTCAGGTGTTCCCAAGCGTGAACAGTGGGGAATTTGCAGCGTGCATCGAACCCTGGCTCTCTCTGGCTGTACTGCAAATCGAGAGATATGATTGGCCCACTGAACTGAACCACCAGACTCCATTATTGAATCTCAGCTGGGTTCATCTAAACTTTGAGTTCTATTGGGCACATTCATGTGTTGACTGATATATGTGATCTGTGGTGTTCTGTGTGCCCCAGAACCAAAATCTTTACCGATTTATATTTAAGCCTTTGCACAGGCATAAAATGTACATTGCATTCCATAAAAATAAGCTTTACCTGCAAAGGCTGCTGAGCCTGCACTTAATTCCTCAGGACAGCTGTTAACATGAAAGGTTTCTCAGTCATCTGAAGACACCAGAGTATTTATGCATCTATTTTATCACAATTCTGCTCAGGCTTTGAGGAGTGTGACTTACAACGATTGCTTGAACATTTTGTCAAGTGATAATTATTACATTTGGGAAAACGGGGCATTTAGCAGTAAAAAGAAAAGAGAAGAACAGCAGGAACTCGAAGCAACAAAGGAAATGTGTACCTGCCACAAGCAATTCACAGTCACGGCAAACACTATGCAGCTCCCCTGACAGAGAGAACAAACAGGTCAGATTCTTAACATGCTCCTCACTATACCCCTGTTTGTTTGGCTGCATTTTGTATTTGCTCCCAGTGTATTGTGTGAGAATTCATAGTCAAGCCACCAGGGGAATGTACTGTTTGTGTTATTAACACATGGTGCCACATGTAAACCCACACTAAAGAGTTATCGAATCAGAGCAGGTTTTTCCTTTTTTTATCATTCTCAGCTAAGGACACCTGAGTCTGCAAGAGCTTGGCAGGTTTTCAGATGCATGCTTCATTGTTTCATGGTACATATTACTACAAGAGATGTGCAGGTCAAGGATACTGAAAGATTGCTGTTGAATGTGAGCATGAGGACGAGGGGGGCATAAATCAAGTTTTCTTTTACAGACTTTCTTTTTACAGGCTAATGATGGCTAAAGTGAAAACAAAAGCTCATTATTTTGAGATTTCAGAGTAACCTAAGCTTCTTTTTACTTATTTTCCAGCCATCAAGCTCATGTGCTTGTGAGGCCAGAAGCTTACTTGCCTTGGAAAGTTTCAGCACTGTCTAAACCTTATCCTTGTGGGTCGCTGTTTAAAATGAGGATTTATTCTGGTGACTGAATCCAGACACACAATTATTTTTGAAAATGTGTTTACTGAATTGATTATACAATGTATCTGTATACAGTTATTTTATTATTTTTTTTTATGTAAAATTTTGCTGGATGACAGATGATCACACTCAAGTATTACGGAGATGAGGATTAATCGGTTTCAATAATATTTTTTTTTCTTTAGTTAAGTGCTTCCATAGTATAAAAAGTGGTTTCATTTCATTCCCCGAAGTCAAAGCACATTTCGAGCGGCATTTAGCATGTCTGGTATATTCCATATAAATCAATGGTTTCAATCCTTTTCTCCTTGCAGTCAGAGGTTGGAGCGGAGTCTTTGAATTAAAAGTTTCAGAAGGGCCGTGGGATACAGGATGGGCCACTTACCCAAGCGAGGCCTAGCTGTTACGGGTGCGCTCATGTCTGGACCACCAGAATGTAGCATGTCCCCCTCTCTCCCCATTACTCACGCGCGACGCTAGGCTAATTTGGAGGAGAGACACTACTGAGCTTTGTTTGATGAATGGCTCCTCTGGAGGACCCCAGATGCGGCCGGTGCCGGTGAGCTGGGCTCCCTAAGTGCGCTGTCAAGGAGCGGTTAGGACAAGAATGCGTTTCCCCCACTCGGGCTGGAGAGCCGACAGCAACAGCATTGGCACGGCGGCTGTTATATCCCCCTTGGCTCATGGCTCTAGATTGGATGCAGGTGTTGGTCTACTGATTGGCCGATGAAACATTTATACCTCTTCGCCACTACCGTCAGCACACGGTTGTCTTTGACATGCATATTAGCCGAGGAGAGAAGCAAACAAAAGGAGATGATTTATCCATCATTATTGTTGTTTATCTCCATTTCATGTTGATCTGCTACATTTGTGGCTGGTTGCACCCCTCATAAATGTAGAATGTAATGTACAGAAAGGCCTCTGAGACGTGAACGCATCAGGAATGGACGGGTTCTGAAATAATCCTAAAAACAAAAGCAAGCGATATTGCATTATACATCAGAAACTGAATTTTGTATTGATTGGAACAGTCACAAAATAAATATTGCATTATTTATTCATGTATTTACTAAATGGACAACATACAGTACAGCTGTGAACCTTAATTCAATACAGTATGCCCACCTCCTCAGACAGTATACTCACCTTCCCAGACATATACTCACCTACTAGCCTTATTGCCATCAATACATACAGGCTTTGGAGTTACAGTATGCTCACCTTCTCAGGCAGTATACTCACCACTTTGCCCTATCACCATTAATACATATGGGCCCTCTCACCTCCAACCACTCCACTAATCATGGAAACACATGCATTCACACAGCAGAGGTGAGCATGGCGGGGTTCTGGCATGGAGCATGGGGGTTTTTGAACCCATGGGCGCTTTGGTACAATGGGCCAGGGATGGCTTGCCCACAGCACACATCATGGAGAGGAGGCGCTAGATCATGGAAAGGAGGCGCTAGACCATGGAGAGGAGGCGCTAGATCATGGAGAGGGAGGCGTCCATGGAGAGGAGGCGCTAGATCATGGAGAGGAGGCGTTAGATCATGGAGAGGAGGCGCTGGAGAGGAGGCGCTGATCATGGAGAGGAGGCGCTAGGCGCTAGATCATGGAGAGGAGGCGCATGGAGAGGCGCTCAAGGAGAGGAGGCGTTAGATCATGGAGAGGAGGCGCTAGACCATGGAGAGGAGCCGTTAGATCATGGAGAGGAGGCACTAGATCATGGAGAGGAGACGCTAGATCATGGAGAGGAGGCGCTAGATCATGGAGAGGAGGCGCTAGACCATGGAGAGGAGGCGCTAGATCATGGAGAGGAGGCGTTAGATCATGGAGAGGAGGCGCTAGATCATGGAGAGGAGGCGCTAGATCATGGAGAGGAGGCGCTAGACCATGGAGAGGAGGCGCTAGATCATGGAGAGGAGGCGTTAGATCATGGAGAGGAGGCGCTGAGACCATGGAGAGGAGGCGTAGATCTGGACTGGAACTCATGGAGAGAAGGCACTAGATCATGGAGAGGAAGCACTAGATCATGGAGAGGAGGCGCTAGATCATGGAAGGAACTCTCACCCACAAGAGTATTTTTCCAGGCAAACATTTGCTCTGCTTCATTTTCACAGTGCTGTTACATGCAATAATAATAATAATAATAATACCTCGACTGTGCCTCATGGGTGGTATTCAGATAGACTCGTGACTACCCACCTGGAAACTTTAGCAAACATCTGTGCATTTTTCTTGCATGCAGTTGATATATCAGTAAGAAAAAAAAATAATAATAATACATACATAAACATGCACAGTACTTCAATCGATTGTAATAAATCGATTTCCGTTTCTTAAGTTCTATTCTGTGAAGTGATGTGAAGAAAGAGAAAACTACAAAGTGAGATGTAATTAATAGAAAACCTTGCTTGCCAATTAATTATTCATATAAATGGTGTCCTTGCAACCCGAACACTCTTACATTTGTTTGATGTTTATTGTTGAAATGATTACATCAAAGAGGAAAAATGCATAAAGCGCCACCTTTGACTGTAAAGCACAATAACCCCCACCCCCCACCCCCCCCAAAAAAAGTCAAGAAACCTTTGCTGTTTTATGACCATTTTAAACTACATAATATTCTGAGTTAATTAATATCAGCAGTCAATATTCCCTGAAAAACCATGAATCTTCACATGTTAACATGATTTGTGGATATCACAAAGAATAAGTCGCAATCTCTCAATCAGGGAATATTTTTTTTTTCTTAATGGTTGTTGAGGAAAGTTAACTGAATACAGGTGAGACATCAGTCTGTAGGATGCAGTTTGCAACCAACCTGTTGCCAGGTTACCAGCCTCCACTGCTCAAAATTATAAAATAATCGACGAATGAGAGAGCACCTCCGTCTTGTGTTTGAAACATGAAAAGTGCTGAGAAATGGGCTATGCTGTGTAAAGAGCTGTCCTTTTGAACGATCTCTTTTGAGTCATGCTACCTGGAGCAGTAAGTCCCTGAGCAAATGACGTTAGTGCCCCGGGCCTCAACTCAGCATACCTGCTGCTGCATCCTCCAAAAAGAGGGGGGGCGTCATCGGGCCGGGGCAGGGGGCAGGGGGCCACTGGCAGGCCATCTGGTTTGCATGAGCAGCACCAGGTCTTTGGGAGTGAGAAGCCCCCGTCCCTCTGACAGCTCTCCAAAGTGACATATTTCACCCTAACCGGCCTGACTGGGCTGATTTAAACCTCTTGTTAAGTCATCGCTCATTTGAGAAAAGTAAAACTGTAACTCTGTTCCTTCTTTTACGTATACATCAGCATTGTTACCTAATTTTTACCTGATGTGTTACCTTATTGTGCTGTGTGTGCTCTCTGGCATTCTTCCTCTGCTTCTTCCTCTACCTCTTTTTCTTCTTCTCATTAGTATTATTATTGCCTCTAAAGAATCAGTGAATGAGGGCTCGCATTTCACCTCAGCTTTCACCTGTAACCAAGGTGGAAATTACATGGAAAGAATCAATGGTTAACAATTAAGCTGAAGTGAAGCATCTAAAATCTCCTGCGAGTCCCAAACCAAAGACCCAATCACACGTCAAGTAGCCCAGCGCCACTGTCGCTGCGGTGCAATAACAGCGCTGGCCGTTTATAGAATATGGCATCCTGTCAACAGCCCGACCAGTCTTCTAACCTCTTAATCACAAGTTTATGAGATCCACCATGTTTGGCAAGCCCCCATAGGCACACACTAATGCAGTCACTCAGTATTTCAGTGATGCACTTTTATCCTTGTGTTAAATCTTCAGCTGGAAGAACAGGTTTGGTTGACTGCAATAATAATGATAATAATCATCATCATCATCATCATCATCATCATCTTCATCATCTTCTTCTTCTTCTTGTTCTTTGGAGACAGAACCACTGTGCCACATTTGGCACCAAAGAACAAAGCAGTTTTCCTCAAGTGTATGACTGAAGGAATGTGCTAAAACTTAAATATTCCACGGAATTGACAAAAAGCCAACATTTAGCACAGTGCTCAAGCTTGTGTAGAGTTTAAGCCCCTTGAAAATCAAGCATTGATACTTGCTTTTTTGAGAACATTGTAAGAACTGAACACTGTGAAGAAGCTTGATAAATATTCAATCTGAAATTGTAATGTAGCTCCCGTGAACTTGTCTTCTCCCTCATTCTTAGGCTTTAGAAAAACAGTATTTGGATATGGAGCTATGATGTTGACTTACTGAAACATTCACGATACAAAAGAGCCTCAAGGTTTCCGGTCTAAGGCCCAGGTTAACACCTGGAGTACAGCCGTATACACATCGTACAGATTCACACAGTATCCATTTTGACAGCTGGACATGACTGAAGCCATTCACTAAGCATCCACCTGCAAATCAGGTGATGTAACATGAGCTAGGGCACAAGGGCAGTGCTCTAACTGATAACAGGAACAGCCACCTCGGCTCCTTAACAATGGCACTTTGACTGGACTAACTGATGTCTAAATAAGCAAATAAACAACAATGATGCTGCAAAGCACTGTGTTCCACTGAGTTCATCCCTCATGAATAAGTACATCATAACTGGGAGAAATTAAAATGTGTGCTTACTGCTCCATCTCATCAGCAAGCCCGGTTGCCCTGCTCAATATCACTTACAATATAACATTCCCAGTCCTGGCTGTGAAAAATTACGACCATTTTATTGACTTAGTATTGAGAGATGGCACATATCTCATAGTAGTGATAGCCATGCCAAACATTTAGCTGCATGTTTGTTATAAGGAGCTGCTTAAAATTTTCTGTGGATAACAAATGCACCATAAAACACAACAGAAGTAGTTTCTACATAATAAGTGAAAGTTTTATCTGGTTACACAGTTTAAATTTGGGGGGCTGGGAGCAATGCTAAGGAAGCAATACCAAACTCCACCTCTCAACAGACCCACCTCTGCCAAGTTACGACCCAAGGTACCAGGTGAGGTGAGCAAGCTGTGAGTTACGGCCTAGATTGGCCAACTGTTGGCTGAGCAATAACAAAACCTGAAGATCTGCCAACCCTGGAGAGCTGGGATGGCCAGTCGTCTCTGTTTAGGTGGTTTAGCGCGGTCAGAGGCGGTGCCGCCGTCTGGTCGGTAATAGAGTGGTTCCAGGCGGAGGTCAGCGGTTGGAGGAGACTTGCCGTAACCGGCTCTCCAGGCTGCTAAGAGAGCCGCTCAAGTAGGTAGCAATTACACATGTAAACAGAGAGGAAGTGGGCGAACAACGCGGCCCACTCTATAGACTTCACCGCTCTCATTGATTTGAGAATGAGTGCGCAATCGATGGGGTTCCACAGCGAAACAACCCCGAACAGTGTGGCGCTTTCAGACCACACAGGTAAAGAGCTGCGGAGTTAATGAGACTATCTTTAACTACGGTGGCCTTTTTAGGACACCCTGCTCCATTAATCGAACCTTTCCACCTCTGCCCCTTAGGAAATTGCAAAGCATTAGCTGATAAAAGCAGCCTAGTTTGTTGTGAGTATGTTGGTAAGTTCATCTTGCCACAGTGACTACACCCTGCTGGCTATAATCTAAATTTAGCATTTGTTTGAGCCATATTAATTACAGTTCTGTCAGATTAGTAACTGGGAAAATCTGTTGAAATCTATCATATTACCAAAAAGCTGAACTAAACCCTTCCATCTGAATTACCAATTATTTCCCTTCCTTTTTTTGTCAACATTGCAGTCCTATGACATCACAATTAAACCTGGTAAACCATACAGTTCCTTTTTTCAGGTAGGAGATGGAAATTTCCTTTTTCCTGTCTCTCTCTCTCTGAACGGAAGCAAGGGGATTCATTTCTGCCCTTTGATGTCTGATGTGACTTTTGAAAAAGTCATTAGCAAGAAAAGCAATATTCTGAGTCACCCCCATACTTGGCCTGCCCCAGATTTTTAATGCCAGATTATTTGACCCTATAAAGGACACATCCATCAGGGGCTGACTGGATCCCGAAAGATATTATGTAGAATATTTGTAGCTCGGCTCTTCTGGGACCGGTATTTTTTTTTCTGTGGCAGCGTTTACAGGATTGATATGGTAAACAGCAACTCTCGAGGATAATTGACCTGAAGAAAAATTGGATAATTTATGTGCTCTAACCTGATGTCAGAAAATGTCATAGTTTATTATGGAGGGAAAATGTTTATTTCTGGAATTAGCAAGGTGAGTCATATTAAAAAAAAAAAAATCTGGAGTAATGCTGTTGGCCTAGAGTTCCCTGATTCCATCAGAGAGAAACGTGAAGTTGATTTTTAATTTGTTGAGAGTTTTTTTTGCACACAACTGTGACCACTGAAAAAAGGGGATATTGTGAAAAAGGGTGCTTAAGGTAAGGATTCCTATTTCTGGGTAACATCTTCCATCACAAGAAGCTGATGAATATTCATGAGGAAGGGGCATGTGACAGTGATGGGGAGACTGTTGCTCAGGTTCACCTCATGTTGCCCATCTTAAAATAAAATGTTGTTAATCTATTGTCAGGATGGCCCATCTGCATGCCATAAAGCATGTTACAGCCTCCGAGAGGCTTGTATAAGTCATGCACCCAGCAGGTCGCACTCAGCCCTGACTCCCACTGGACTGGAGGCACAAAGACACCGATCCCTCTGTTCCACTCAGCCATGCTGTTCAATGTGGGGAAAAATATCATATATATTTTTTTTTTTTTTTTTTTTTTTAGAAATGCTTTTCACTGCTTTTGGAGCTGAGTCCTGGAGGACCAGCATGCTTTGCTTTATGGTATGTTTCAGCCCTTACACACAGCGCACCCCTGCTTACACAGAACACAAGTTATTTGTTGATTGGTTGAACATTTACCTTGTTTCCAAGGCTGTTTAATTAGCTGATGATGATGAAGGTAAATAAAGAAACAAACCTTCAGACACTGTGGCTGTCTAAGGCATGAGTTTGACAGCCCTATTTTAAAGCATGCATAGTTCAAACTAAAATGTGATAAGCTCTCCTGTCTGGGACAGGCTATAAAACAGACAACCAGGTTAATTTATGTACAATTTCACAAATCAAAATTTAATTCATCACACAGACATTTACATAGCTTTCTGTATTTTCTCAATGGGTGCTCTTATCCAGGGTGACTTACAAGGCAAAGTGCATAAGACACAAATTCTGAATTCATTATACTGAATGCAACATCAGTTGTGCCAAAAACTAAGTCACATTTTCTAATATTTTCTGTTAAGGACCATATTTTCCACTTGGCAATCGCTGGAGGTAGCAATAATGGTGGGTTATTTTCTCTTTTATTTCAGATTGACCAAGATATAATTTTTCCTCTTTCTGGACAAAGTTATGAGAGTAACACATCTACTTGTTCCCATTTAGGTGGGCCAGTCTTAAAATGTGGTGTGGTCTGGCCATTGCTGCCATGTTGTCATTTTGATTAAGCACAATGACAAAACAATGCCTCTAGTCTATTTGCAGTTGTATTTTTATGGTTTCAATGGCTGCTAAAATATGGCTCAGAGGCTGTACTGGTAAACTCACTGTTTTGGCTTGCTCCACTGTTATTTGAAAAGCTGGTACGTTCAAAGCTTTATCAAAATGTTTTATTTGAAGTATTTGGATAAGGGAGAGCATTAAATGAAAATATACTGAATTCTGCAATAACCCTGTGTGTTGTAAATCATATTTTGGCTTATGATTTTACTCAAAACAAATGAAGAGTACCGCTGAGATTCCAGATGAATCATGAACGGAGGGGATTATCATTCTGTCTGAGTGTTAGTGCTTGCTGATAAACTAAAACATCCACTCACATGGTGAGATAAAATGGCTGACAGCGCTAAGCCTCCTTTACCCAAGACCTCTGGCACGTGCTCTCTCAATCTTGATCAAGACTGAGTCGTCCATTTTTCAGGTCTGGACACAAGATTTTAATGACCTAAGTTTTTTCAGGATTCTTCAGTATCCAGGATCCTTACCACATACGCCAGACCACAACCAGTTTACACTACATTAATCAGAATCTGCTATGGGAGGTGGGAATAACCCCATTTTTACAGCCACTATGGAAAATGAGGTTATGAGATGGAGACTCCAGTTTATGGGCTCACCAGCTAGGAAACAGCTAACACTGATTGCAGGAGGGGCAAGACTCACCTCTTCAGGATGCACCTCTCTCCTTCTCTCCCTAGCTCTCCTACTTAGCCTTAGTTTTTTGCTGTAGCTACCTTAGGGTTATTACAATTGTTGTACCAGAGCTATTGTTTATTAATTGTTTCTTATGTCTTCTTCTTCTTCTTTTTTCCCTCAACAGGTCATCCATAGGGTTCAGCCCCTTCTAACCCTACTGGCACTTGAGACTGGTATCCTTCCATAGCACTTTGATAATCTTGTTCCCAAAGAAATGCACTTTGTGTTGTAAGTCGCTCTGGATAAGAGCGTCTGCCAAATGCCTGTAATGTAATGTAATGTAATGGCATACCATGGACTGTGGTCTCCCAGTGCATCATGGTAAGGTATGTGGAGGTAACCCAATGGTTAACCTATCCCTGCCCCCAGAAAGACAAGGGCAATGGTGTCATGTGACTGTGATCCCTCATTCATACTTAGTTAGGAACACAAGTAAGGCTCAGACATGCAGCTATAAGCCCTATTCTCTAGTTTGTGACTATGGTGATCAACTTTCAACTACAACCTTCAAAAAAAAAAAAAAAAAAAGTTGAAGAAATATGTATAACATCTGACACAAAAAAGGTTTATTAAAGGCCTTTTTATTTCTATATTGACAAAAAAAGTTTTTTTTTTTTTTTTTTTTTTTTTTAAAGTGCTGCTGTTTGTAAGATCTTGATTGTTGGTTCATTTGAATGAGCTGCATAACCGTAAGCAAAGGGATGTGGAGGAGCCGTTTTTGTCCAAAGATGTAACTGTAATGCTATAATGCTTCAAAAACCTGATAGAACAGGCTTTCCAAAATGGGATAGAGCTCTGAGGGAATGAGATTGTGCCTAAGGACCTTCAAATGATAGGATTCCCTGTCTGCAGAAAATATAGCTTTGAGATTTCCCAAGTCCCATATCATAGCTCCAGTCTGCCATTCTGTTTCAGACATGTCACATTTTGCGCAGCAAAATCACATTAATGGCTAAAAATGAACACAATGTTCATAATTTCTTTTAAAATGGCACTTAGAGCCGTGCAATCACACAAGACCAACCATCATCCCCTGTTGCTAAAAAGGAACA
The DNA here is from genome assembly GCA_022829145.1 of Albula goreensis. Taxonomy (NCBI): domain Eukaryota; kingdom Metazoa; phylum Chordata; class Actinopteri; order Albuliformes; family Albulidae; genus Albula; species Albula goreensis. The sequence goes on from CM040756.1 coordinate 6,132,631, forward strand.
GTAATCTATTAATTAATTGCTGCACTGCATATGCTATTGTACAGTCTTTTGTCTGTTATTTTACAGCGGTATAAAAACAATGTACACGTGACACATTTCCTCTTTTTTTTTATTTTATTTTTTTTTCTCTCCGGACACGGGTGTAGCAACCAGGCTGAATGGCGAGCTGAAATATTCATTTGGGGGATTAAAGTGTTAATCCCCACCCCCCCCCCCAAACCCCCTTCAGGCAATGCCATTTTCTGGCATCAAACTGGCTAAGTCTGTGTTAAATAAAGGCCATATATGGCAGCTTGTTTAGACAGGGCAGAGGGGGGGCGCTCAGCAGCTAGCTGTAGCGGGATTAGAGTTTATGACAAGGTGCGATGTAATTACGCCTTGGATATTAGGTGATTATTTACTGCCGCTAGGGCAAGGAAATCAACAGCAATCCCCAAAGCCCAAACCAAAAATAAATAAAAGGTATTTCTGTCGTTGTGTAGACTGCCATCACAGTTCTAATCCCTTGGCTGTTTGTATTTATGTGTTACATTTCGGTATGTAACTCCTGTACAGATACAGAAATGTAACTCCTCCGAGTTCTCCAATTTAGTGAGTTTATCTACACAGAAAAAAGAAAATCCTGTATTTTAAAATGTCTTCATTTATTGACTTCAATTTTGTCATCAATGAAAAGTCAGGAACTTGATGGCGGAGAGCTCAAAAATTTGAATTATAATAAGTGGAGTAAAGAAAGCTTTAAATAATAATAACTGAAATAAAGTTCAACTTAAAATCACAATGGCTTAAATTAAATGTAAAAACTTTCATATGCCTGATCTCTTTTTTTATTTTTAAAAATCGCTCATTTCTTCAAAATTGAGGATATAGTATTTGAAATGAGATAAAATGGATGTCTGGAATCTTGAACCTGAGCAGATGTTTGAATTCTTTTCTTCATCTACACACACACACACACACACACACACACACACACACACACACAAAAACATAGATGCACACACAAACACACACACACAAACATAGATGCACACACACACACACACACACACACACACACACACACACACACACACAAACACAGATGCACACACACACACACACAAACATAGATGCACACACAAACACACACACACACAAACATAGATGCACACACACACACACACACACACACATACACAAACACAGATGCACACACACACACACACACACACACACATACACACAAAAACATAGATGCACACACACACACACACACACACACACACACACACACACACACACACACACACACTCAAGCACATTCACAGTGGACATGCTGTTCTTAGATTAATCGGTTAGTCAGGCATTCGGTCGTCTTTTCTCATGTCATGCTGTCTTTGCTCTGCATTTCACACTCACAAACACACACACACATACACACAGAGTGCTGCTGATTTTCCACTGTGATGAACTTTACCTCTGGATGACTCTGAATGTGATGTTTGTAGTCTTCCACATTGTGACTTCCTGCAGTCACATGTGTCAAACTCACTCTCCCTCAGTCTCCATATGCAGAGGTACAGAGGACCCCACATACAGAGCCACTCTCCCAGCCCATAGTGTCCACCTGTACCTGCGATGGAACGACTACCAGAGCAGAGGCGACTGATCTCTACAGCAGTGTGAAAGGGACATTTATCTGATCAGCTATGTACTGTCATCCACTGTCAGATATCACTTACCTCTTTCTGAAAGCACTACAGTTGTAAGGTTTAATTCAGGATTAACATGAGTATTGTATCCCAGTAAACCCATTGGCTTTCAGTACAGTGACAACTGCAAAAGATCCCATTTGAAGGGAAGTGTGTGCTTGACTGGCACCTATTCCGGAAACTTCTGAGAAATGGTAGGTTGAGGGAACCGAGCAAGTTTCATAGATAAAAACCTGACTTTTTAATGTAAATGCCAACATTATGATTGGGAAATACAAATGGGGAAATAAAAATAATTTGCAAGCGTGTGTAACATAATATGAATATATTTACCTCTAGAATATTACATGCAATCATACAGCTCATCAAGTTCAGCAGTCACTACAATGAATAACAAAAACATGACCATGATTGTGATAATGCATGCAGAGCTTGAGTCAAATCACTGAAAGTGTGGCCGCCTAAGTGCTTGATAACTCACCACTGAGATTAAACCAATACTGAGAGGGGACACAGACATTAAAGTCATGGATTAGTGACTTAAAAACATACACAAGAGCAGTGATCAGAGTAACCGGTCGTCTGCGTTTGAAACGGGCCCCTTTTTTGCTGTTGTTTATACAAAGCAGAATATTAATAAAGCCAAAGTGCACTGCTCATTAGGGTATTTACGCAAACCTGACAAGAAACACAAATAAAGAATGTGGCTTATTTTAAAACTAATGAGGGGATAACAAAAGGGCCTTGATGAATCAACTAAATTCATCTCTTCTGAAAAAATAAATAAGGCCGCACTTGAACTGAATTTTAAAATAAAGCCAATTAGATTAACATATTCAATATAGAACAGATTTGTGTAACATGCTGAAGCTAAAGTCCCATATGAGTTTAAATCTTTATTTTTTATTTATTTTGCTAAGAATGGACTATACAGCATACAACACAGAAAATACAATACACGGGACAGTAATATTTTTGACACATTCAGTGCCTATTTTTATGAAATCCCTGGTGAACTTAGAAGGACTTAAACAGACATTTCTGGCAGCAGGGTGGCAAACCCCAGTTCAAATGCTCTTCTGTTGTGTGTATCCATTCCATGTTCAGGTATCGAATCCAGAACACACCATTGCTGGCTGTGGCCAGTAACCCTGCAGGGAGATACACAAATGGCTTCACCCTTTAAGAGCAGTTATCTTGATTCACCCCTCACCAGTGACCCTTCCTTCTCAAGCGAGAAACTGCAGTGTGCTTGCAAGTAGCTTCTCTTGAAGTGTCCACCTCTGACTTATGAATGTGCAAAGTTTAATTCTGCACTGAGACATGAAAACAAGATGTGTCTGACATCACAAATTCTGTAAAATAATACATACCTGTCTGCTCAGAAAGAGAAGGCAAAGAGCAAGAAGAACTCTTTCTGAGTAGAGGAAAAGCAGCAAAGAAATCTTTAGTTAATTATGATAATGCCTGTTTGCTTATATTTGCTCTTGAATAAAGATATGTCACCTGTTTCTGTGTTGAGGAAAAGCAGCAAAGATATTTTATTATTATAATTATGATATAGCCTGTTTGCTCATACCTGTTCATGCATATATATATGTTTTGTTTTGGTTGTATAACATTATGATTGATTTGTAAAGTTCACAGAGGTATTTATGGTAGCCATAAGCAAAGCAACAAATGTTTTACAACAAAACGTGTAAGGGCCACAACAGCACATAACTTAAGCTGACTGCCAGATGCTGAACAGGCCGTTTCAATATCAGTCAGTACAGACATGCATCTACCCACACAATCCCAAAGGGTCCTCCCACTCTAACTGCGGGTGAAGAACAAAACTAACGCTCACAATCTGATGGATCATCTCTTTTTATTGGTACAACGTCATCCTTTTATTTCTTAGTACTTGACAAAGGAAAACATTGTCCTCTAATTTGTCTGCTAATTATCTCCTGTGAAGCAATAAGCTATCTATTTCTTTTTTTAATTTTGTAGTTTTTGCATAGGGCTTTTTTCTTCAGTAAGACCATCTCCAAAATTAACCAGTCTGTCTTATCGTCCACTGATATTAAGGATTAAGATTTTTTTAAACTATGTGTATAGCATATGAACAAGCACACTTATCCCTTGTTGTTGCTTAAATGTGTGTGTGTGTGTGTGTGTGTGTGTGTGTGTGTGTGTGTGTGTGTGTGTGTGTGTGTGTGTGTGTGTGTGTGTGTGTGTGTGTGTGTGTGAGTGAAGGGGGGAGAGAGAAAAAGAGAGAGTTGAATTAGACAGATGTAAAAGTCAATTCCTTCAAGCAATATTCAATAGAAAGTTTAGCGGAAAGCAGTAAAAGTCTATAGTGAAAGTTCAACTCATCAAAAATCTTATGTAAGTATGTAAATGACATCAAACACCATTACTAGTGGGAAGCGTTCTTTCAAGCCATAAAAACTGCAAGAAAGCAAGCTATGAACTGAACTACTTATGAGATATCAAAGCTATAACTGCATCCCATAATGCAGGACTCCTTGACAAGCTGTTAACACAAATTTCAAGTGAAATGTATCGTTGACTAATCCTTTCCATTTCATAAGCATTGCATATATTTACGCCCTGTGATGTAAACGACAGTGATTTATATCACAAATCAATTACACAGACTCACAAGTGAGCTTCATAACTTCATAACTATGGGTAAGTTCAGGTTTTGATTGTTTGCTTGATTATGTAAATATTTGATTGCATAATTTGCACACACACGCACACACACACACACACACACACATACACACACACACACACACACACACACACACACACACACACCCATTCAGTCAGCACAGCCAAGCCAAATTGCCTGAATGTACTGCATGGTACCAGTAATCTCTGTCAGGTTATTCCACTTGCCAGTTGGAGCAGCTGATGCAGTTTTCCTCATTAACAAACAGTGAAGCCACCCTCAAACGTTGACCCTTAACACGGCGCCTCCATGTTGGGGGGGGGGGTGGGGGTACTTAATTCTGGGTCTCAGCCTGGACCCAAGGCTCTCAGGGGCCAGGCGGATCAGCTGAGCCCCAGAAACAGATCAGCGTTCACAGGGATCAGTGGGAGAGGTGAAGCGCTGCCTCACAGCCAGGCTTCATGCAACCACGGAGACCACAAAATGATGTCAGATTATCATTTTTGATCCGTGTATAGTCTTTTATGCTATCCTTTTTTTTACCCCTCCCTGCTATCCACCTGAAATAAGGGGAATGTTAATGGAGACATTTATTTTCACACACACAATAATTTTTCATGCCTACCCATCATGACTGAATCTGCGTTTGAAAAAACAGTACCCAATGTGGGGACACTAAATTAATGTGTTGCATGACATATAATGCTGTGTAATTCATATGCAATGTCGTTCCATATAGTGTAAGAGTGGTATGTATTTGCTTGCAGTGTTTCAGTGAATGCTTAATTCTCATGGATTGTAAGCCAGACCCTCAGAGAGGAGGATTTGAACAGTTTTCTGACGTCCTTCAATCCGCATCACACTGACAGCTTACACTGAAGCACACTGATTAATACAGGAGTATTGCATGAGAAAAAGGAACGATTTACTTACTTCACTGTGTCATTCATTTATCACGTCGCTTGCAAAGAAATCTGTATCGGATTGTAACTCCATATATTTTGGAAATGAGAATGGGCATGAGCTGGTGGTGGTGGGGGTGGGGGTTCAGTTGTAATTCATTAATTCTATTGAAAATTAATCCTCTCGCAAAAGGTCAAAAAAAGATCAAGATCGTTAATTCTGAGAATTAACTACCCGACGAATGGGTTCTCCAGCTTCACTGGGATTGCTCAATCATACAAAATGCATGATTAGTGTTTCATTACACAGCTATTGCTTTATCGCCAGCGATCTGCTTTGATCCGGAGGTATCCATATTTAATCTCTGCGTCATCCAATCACGCGATGCGGAAAAGCCACTGTTTTCAGCCACATATATTAATCAAATATATTTAGTTTAAAATTGATATGAGTTTGATTAATATGTATTTTTCACCATAATTCCAAAAGCTTATTTCCTGAACAAAGCCGGCTTAACACTGAGATTTTTGAAACAATAGATGTTTCGTTGTGTTTCGTTTTTATCATATTTTTGTGATGGCACTCGCTTACTTGTGACATTTTCCTTTTTTATGAATAAGTTATTAGTATTAAAGTATTAAACAAACACAATTTTAGTTTTCATGAAATTCAATTCATCAAATCTGTGCAGACACAGAATGATCTGTCAGTGTTTTGTAAGCTTTTGTGGCATTCGTTAGAGCTGGAATGCGTCTTGGTGCTGGATCTTGATTCTGTCAAAGACGTCACGCTGTGGTCCGTTTGGGCAGAGCAGAGGCCGGAGAAACCATCATTTCCTCACCGTTTGACATTTTGTCCATTTGATTTTGCGATCAGAATCGACAGGTCAGGGTCCAGAGAAAGAGAATTATTTCAGAACCTCTTCTCCTTGAAATACCAAGGATTATGGCTGTGTTCCAATCGATTACATCATGTGCTCTCGAAAATGCCATTTGCTAACTTCTCTTAAGAGCACCACCAATCCAACACAAGGAGATCTTGACTGCAGATCAAGAAGATCACATGATCTGCAAGTAAAGCTTCAAGGGACTCCAAGTGGCGATAACCTCGCCTCGCAGAAAGGTACCCACCTGAGCAAGCACACAACTTTGTCAACTGACAAATCAAATTTTGGCTGACCAAGTCCCCCCAGTTTTTTCCCAGTAATGTGAAATTCTGGCTTTAATCAGCTTTTGTTTACCGTTCTTCAGGATGCAAGAGACGGTGACTTTTGCTCCCAGCCATCTGCCTGTCCTCAGTAGCAATGTACCAGAATGCACTGGCAACATCATTGAAATGATTGTTAGTTTAGATGAGAAGTATTTGGGAGATCTTTTGAAATTAAAGTAATTACAGCTTTAAAGGATATGGCAATTTGTGAGGATCAAAGAAGGACGCTCTGAGACTTACTTTTTGTGAACTTAGATTTGATACACCCTGGACCGTACACACAATAGAAATGTATTCGCTGTCCTTTGAACTGCTAATGAAGAGGATGAAATATTACCTATGAGTAACACAACAAAGTTACCCTGCAACATGGAGCCTTTGATTTAATATTTAGAAAAACGGGGGGCTTTTTGAAGTTTGCGCCTCGTTGCCTCTGATTAAGTTCCCTGTTCATTTCCATTGCCAGCCCCGTGTAACCTTCAACACCAAAGCGAAAACTTGGGGAGAGACAGGAACCAGTGGAGAGAGCCCGACCATGATCTCGCTGCGTGACGTGGGCCATTTCAGTCTGATGGATTCTTTATATCAGAGGCAGGTATCCCTGGTATTAAAAACAGAAATAGAGGCCAGTGCTGAGCTTGAATGATTGAAGAATAACTTCCAATTACCTCTTAGATATACCTCGAGTGTGTGTGTGTGTGTGTGTGTGTGTGTAGGAGGTGTACATGTGTGTGTGCGGGGAGGTGTACGTGTATGTGAGTGTGTGTGTATGGGAGGGTGTACGTGTGTGTGTGTGTGTGTGTGTGTGTGTGTGTGTGTGTGTGTGTGTGTGTGTGTGTGTGTGTGGGAGGGGGTGTGTGTGTGTGTGTGTGTGTGTGTGTGTGTGTGTGGGGGGTTAACATGTGTGTGTATGTGTCTTCTGGGTGTGTTTGCATGTGGAAGAAAAAAAAAAAAAACAGAAAGGAAAAAAAGCAAGGTGAGGGAAGGCACCCTGTAAGAACTTTGTACATGTACATGATAGTATGTGTGTGTGTGTGTGTGTGTGTGTGTGTGTGTGTGTGTGTGTGTGTGTGTGTGTGTGTGTGTGTGTGTGTGTGTGTGTGTGTGTGTTTAATGATGTAAGAAAGAAATGATGAAATAAGGAAGAAACCAAAAGAAAAAATATCTTCTGTAGAGCCTATGTAAACTCCTCTCTCTTTTTCTGAGCCCTGGAGTCAGAGAGCCAACGATGCTGTGATCAGTTATTTAATCACGTTTGTGTAAACATCTTTTCTCATAAACTTCAAAAATAAAAAAAAAAAAAAATATCTTTAATAGAGCAACCTAAGACACAAAAAGACTGCATTAAATCATTAAACATCTTTACTCACTTAAAATCATCGATATAAAACAAAATTAGACATAACAGTGAGAGGTTATGTCTTCTGCTATGTTTTTTCCACATTCATAGTGTTAATTAACAGAGCGTTTAATGTACATTGTTGAGTTGAATGTGAAATTTAAGTGATTTAACCATAAATGATGTGGTTACACATCAACATTAAACACAAACTTGCATATTGTAATACATTGTGTTTAATATCTGAATTTAAATATATGTTCAGCACAGTAGTGGGTATATATATATTCACAATCCATGAATGTGGATCATGTATAATTTTTAAATGATCTACTTCATACATCACTACATTTCTCACATACAATTATCACTACAAAAGCTTTAAGTATAGTGCAGTCCTATGTTGGCACGTTTTAAAATTCGTTTTACTTGAGTCTTATATATATATATGAAACTTATCAACAGAATTCAGTAGTAACCTATGTGGTGTGCAATTACAGGTTTAAAAATAGCCCAGATTAATGAAGTGTATTGAGTTCAGAGGGGGTTACTCGTTGGCACGTTAAGCATGCAGTTAATGTCTCTAGGTAGCCGCTTTTTCAAACTTCAAGGACATGAGAAGTGCAAAAGGAAAATTTAAAAAGCTTGCACGTCATCACATAGCGCTGCCTTTTTATAGAGTGTCCTTTTTAACCAGGGGAAGGAAAGCAAAGAAATCCAAGCCTTCTTTTTCCACTTTGCAAAATTACTCATTTAATATGAATGGGGGAGGGGGTGTATGGGGAAAGATGCGTTTTCCTCTCTCATATATCTCCGCGTTGCAGACATCTTCTTAACCATGCTTGGATTGTTAAGCATAATAATTTGCCACTTGTTCAAATAGGCAATAAAAATATTCACCCCGGGTTGCGACATGTGGAAGCCGGATGAGTCGAGCTTCTCTTTCTGCGTGCGAGCGGTTTGGGATCCGCGATGAGGAAAGACTTGAGCGCGCCCATTCACTCTCTGCCTCGCCCACACTGGGTGCCAAGAACCACTCTGCGAATCCCAGTCTGGGTCCTGGAGACTTCACAAGCTCTGAGCACTTCAGCTCGGAAATCGCATTCCATGTTTGTCATCAGGACCGGTGTCGGACATGGCCGAGGAGCCAGGGGTCAGTACGGACCCTACAGTGGTCAGTCAGCAGAAGGGTGGGTCAGCAAAGCTGCAGGGGTCAAGCTGTAGCATTTCCCGTGAGTCTTTCCCATACTCAGAAAGCTTGCAAGCTGGCTAGTGTTAGGATATTTTGCCCTTCTCCATGGAACCAAATGCAGGATGATGCAGAACAAGTTGACGACTTCTCTTAAGAGAATTGAGAGACAAATTCATGACATCCTGGCTGACTGTGCTGAGAGAATCTCTGAAGACTTGAGTGTGTGTTGTGTTCATATACAGAAATTGGCCATACATATCAAAGGCTTAAATGGGCCATTAGCAGGGGTGTGCTGTGGAGACAGGATACACTACAGAAATGCAAATGTTTGGTTGATGACTGGAGCTGGCTAGGCCAAAGGTGGAGGTGTCACAAAGTATGAATACAGAATAAAGCACAGCCTAGTCACCTACAGGAAGCCTTAAATAATATAATAAAAACCTGGAACCTATCACCATAAAAAGACAGAGGGCTTGTTGCTGAACAAACTGCCATTGACTATGCTGCAGTTTCCATCTGGGTTTCAAAATACCGGTGAGCTCCATCAGTCTGGCTTCATAACCCCTAGCTGCTAAATGTTTCATTTTCACAGAATTCCTTCAAACTGACATCATAATGAAAGTCAAAGGGAAGGGAAGTCACTAGTCCCCATATATGAATTTTTCATTTCAAAATCAAACTGCAGGGAGATTGACAGAAATCAATCTCCTGTCCAAAGGGGCACACTCAGACTCAGACTCAGGTGAATGGAGGAGCTCTTAGCAGGCCGTACCCCAGTACTGAAGAACTACAGGGTCTACAGAGCAATTAGTTGAGTAATTAATATTTCTAATTACAGCGTCAATTACCTCAGCTGATTTTATTGAATTTGAATTGGACTAAACAGTTTTGCTGAGCTTGGGGTGGGGAAATGGCAGGCAAATCCATCCAGAAAAAAAAAGAAATATACAAATATACAAGAAAAAAAATATGGAAATGGTTGGGCTACTTAAACTAAGGACACAGGTATAAAATCATATGGCTGCCCCTGCTTTTGACTGATAGTGGTAGTGAATCTAGACTGACTGGGACTTAACTAGGACAACCTCCCTAAGGCACGTCTAGACTAAGCTGGAACAACCGGCACCCCAGAGACACCGTCCTTAGGATGATAAGAAATGAGGTCTTAACTCACCGAGGTCATTAAAGATCCCATGACGCTTTTCAAAAGAGGAGGGATGTTAACTCCAGTGCCCCGGTGCTCTTTCCTAAAATCTGACTCTCCTTCAGTCCATCTGATCACCAGCCCCTACGTCTGATTCTCCGCACGGCCTCTTGCTTTCCCCTGCCCGTTCCTGATTCCTCAGGTCAGCCCTGTGAAAGAGAACTAAGTACCGAATCGTGACCCGTGATAAAAGTGCGTTTTGAGCATATTGATCATCTCTTGTAATGATGAACAGTTTCCTTTGGGTTAAGTCAGCTCCAAGTCCCCAGCTGACCTCTCAATTAATTAAATAAGGGTAAAAATACAATTAAAGGTAAAATTAAAAAAACATATTTATTAAAATCTGAATGAAGCCCAGGTACCCACTCTGAACCTGACTTAGAGGGTTTTGTGACTTTTTTTTCTCTGTTTAAATAAAGATTTTATGCTGTAACAAATATGGACAGATGTAACAGCATTAGGGCTTCGGTTTATCGAATTATGCACCATAATGTGCAAAGGCCATGGAGCTGAACCCGCGACCCCATCACATCACCACGGTGCCCGTCTCATATTAACCGAGACTAGCCATTAGCCCAAAGCAATTAGCAACTGTGACTGACAATCACACACATACGCTATGGTGTCGGGCCATTGATTTTCCACGAAAACGGTCTGAGACCGAGAGCAAAAAAAAAAAAAGAAAAAAAAAAAAATAAAACAAAATGTGACTGAGAGACACATTTGTGCTTATTCACAATAACAGCTACTGCCTCCATTTAACTGTGCCACTGCTCCCATTTTTAATGCAATAATAAATAATAATAAAAGTAATGGTAGTAATTGTGGCTGACAGGAGCCAGGAATGAGGGGAGAGTGCATTCGGCCGGTGGATCCCTGCTATCACTGAATCACCCTGTTTTTACAGACGGATAATCAGATGAATTAAAAATAAAAGAGGAGGAAGCAGGGAGGAAAAAATAAACTGAAAAACAAAACAAAAATGCGGCTGCACTGTCAGGATAGAAACAACTGCAGTGGACAGAAGCAGCAGTGTCCTAGTTTTTGAAGTCCAGGGGTTAGGAGAGGTTTGCCCCTCTGGCGTGCACGGCTGTCTGCTGGTCTGTGCTGGGGAATATGAATATATCTACAGGGACAAAACTTCTCTCCGGCTAGAGTCTGTTCCCAAGCCCACCTGGCTTTGAGAATTCTCATCATGGTGTGTCTGCGGATAAAGAAAAAAAAAACAACAACAAAGTATTATAAGCGATGCATTTTAAACAACGATCCAACCTGCATTTTTGAATACGGATGACCTCCACGGTCTGAGGTTCGCACCTGGCCACACATCCCAAAGGGTAAATACAAGGACATACATTAAAAGAAAAACAAATCATGTGTCTTTTCGTTTGCTGTGACATGTTTTTTGTTTGTTTGTTTTATTGAGGGGACACGCAACAACCCTCGATGACGTGAGAAACATGTTTTATCATGGGACCGTACTTTCAGAGGTATATTTTAGAGTACCATGGGAACGATAGCTCATCAGTGTCCGGTATCTCATCTGAATGATCAGATCCTGTCAGGCCTGTGTCTGTTCGGGGGTACATGACCGGGGAATAAGTGTCCATTCATATACAATAGACGATGCTTGAGCGATAGCAAGTGAGTAAAACGGTTGTCATCACAACCATCGGGTGAGGCATCGCAGATCAAGAACTTAGGAAATATTTTCAGGCCGGTAAATGTCTCTGTGCTTTGTGTCCAAGAAAAAAATAATAATAATACCCTGTAATCCTGCACGTGTAAAATATGCTACCGAGGCCATTTGGGGAAATTGTAACATGGGATACATTGAAAGCTTTCAAATGATGCACTTTAATGATATGAAGCGAGTACACTGAAACGGTCTATTGTAAAACTACCTGCATAATTGAATAAACAGGTTGCTCCAGACAGCTCAGGGCACGTGCAAAATCACTAAAGTGCCATTTGCGTGCTCCCTCTAGGTTTAGCAAATGGTTAATCCCCCTGGCGGGTCTTAAAGCTACAGCTACCAATTTGCTGATTCTCCGGCTCTCTGGGTAGATTTATGTTCAACAACTTAAAATGTCACCAGCTGTGCACTCCTGGTAAATTACAAATGCCTCTTAAAATATTCATACCATCATGTCATCCGGAGCAGTCTTGAAACTTGATCCTTTTGCTGATCAGAGTCTTCAATTTATTTAGGCTTAATATTTTATTCAATCAGCATGTGAGCATGTTTTATTTTGTAGGTTAAATTAATTTAGCAAAAAAAAACGATTTTGTATCCTTCATACATTGTTCCGACAAGGAGTCCTATGAGGTCTAGGGGGTATCATGTTCTCTATATGAAGTTATTCCAAAATGTGTATGTTGTAATTTCAGACCACAGTTACAGTAAACAAATTTTGATGTGAAGGACCAAACAGAGAGTTTTGTTTATCCCTGTGCCCTTGAATCAGTCCAGGCATCAGTTTGTTAGGCAAATGCCACATTTAATAAAATGAAGAGCGGCAATGTTTGAACAAACAAGCTGAGAGACGGGGAAGGAACAGGCACATTAACTGAGGTAAATGCTGATGTACCACGCGAGTCGGTCTGCTTTTAACGGCACGCCGTGGGATCTGACGGGCCGGGCGTTTAATGGACCCTGGGACGTGCTGCAAACCCTGACAGAGACATAAAGTGAGTGTGGAACCTGCTCAAACACATTCATATGAGTTTGACTGAGCAAAAGAGAAAAATTAAAAAATAATTAGAAGAACAATCTGACACCAGCGCTCACAAAGTGCTACGTGCTCCATCAGTGGGAAAACAGTGTGATTCCATTGCAACAGGAGGAACCAGAAAACAATCAGCATGTTCATTTATACAAGTGTAAATGTCTGTAATCATACAAAAAAGCATTTGATTCTGACACATAATCTAAGTCACTCATTATTTTTCAAATTAAAGCAATAAAAGTTGTAATAATCATTCGCCGTCTCTAGAGAAGTTAATTCGGTAGCTGTCGGAAAACATCACAGGCTTGGTTAGAGACGGTTTGATTTCGTTGTCGGTAATTGCGAATTTGCAGATTGAAGGCAACGCTGATTCGCCCTCCGCTTTCCCCCTGAGCCTCACGAACACAACGGTGACAAATTAATGATGATCACGGCTGCAGAGAATACCTGCAGCAAAAAAAAAAAAAAAAAAAAACTTTTTTTTTCTTTCTGTAGCTTCAAGAACAGGAACGGGAAATGGGAAAGATTGCCTAGTTTTGGAGAGATTTCAGCGGAGTGGAAAAGTTTAGGAATATATAATCATTCCTGTAGACGGAGCGCCCATGAGCCAGAATGTGAAATTTCCGTGGCTTCCCGCTGACAGCCCATCTGTGAAGCGACGACTCCGAAAATGTCATCAAAAGGTGTCGGCGCACGGAGCATCACAGACTGCTCACTCACCTGCGAGGAGCCGAACCCTTGCTACCTCACTCTGAAAACTTTGTCCCTGCCCATTTGAGCCCGCAGACATAATGCAGGTGCTCATGAATATTCATTAGATGCAGGGATCGCTCCCAAGTTTGAATCTCAGGAGAGATGGTGCTCTTTTTTTCCCCCCATCTGAATCAGCTGAGGAGTTATGGTTGTTCTTTAAGTCAGAGACAGGGTTTCCTGTGTCATGAATACGGGGGATTATGT
>CM040756.1:6151522-6176522 GCA_022829145.1 Albula goreensis
ACAGTTATACATGTATATTTTAGTTTCGGTGAATAAGGGACAGATCAGGGGTATGTACTTAAATCACAGAGCTCATGTATTGATTAGTAGTGGTATAAAGCAGTTGTTTATAATCTTTGATATCAACTCCAGCCTTTATCACCCTGACCATTGATTTACTGAAAACATGATGCTTGTACTCTTAAAATGCTCAGTTCTTTACATAGTAAGGTGAGTTAGCACATGCAAATGCACACAATCCCTCACATACTGGATGCGTATGCTCCAAACGGTGCATAATTGAGGAATAATGAGTTCTGAAGCAAAGAAAGGAATATGTTCACAGATGTACATATTTTAATGTCTCTAGTGTTCCTGTGGGTGGTTTGTGTAATCAAAGGCCTGTTTGTGCGGGTGTCAGCGTTACATGGCATCAGGGCAAAATAGCATCCATCCCACTGCCTCCCCTTGCCTTCTCTCCGAAAACCAAATGGTCCTGATGCTGCTCAAAACCATCTTTTTGGTCCCTAAGCACGGCACCTAAAACCTCTAAAGTTCTGCGAAGCCATAGACCTGTTCTTTGCATGCGTTTCTGGACCGCGTCTTTGTTAGCGTTCATAGATCTGTATCGGTTTGATCATTTCTATCATTAGTCTAGTGGCGACAGGATGTCACAGCAGGACTTAGTTCACAGTGTGGTCTGCGGCCTGCAAACAGAGGCCATCAAAGGGAAGATAATTACAGTCAGTTTGAACCAAAACTTCTGAGGTATATGATTTGGATTAGCGGCAAATCGCTGAAATGGATTAAGTTAGCCATATATATATATATACTGTGTTGTTTCTGTGCATACATGCATTGAAAAGCTTGTATATTATGTATGCACAGTACAATGATTTAAGTGTTAATATACCTCTAGATATGTTTGTACTGTATAATCAAATATGCATCAAGTGCAATCTGTCACAAACTGTATTTTGCCATACCTAAACACCAAGGCAAAGAATATTAAATTAGAGCGAAGCCTGTCGTTTATTGGCCTGATGACTTCTGACACCAGTCCGCTGAAACTTAAACCTGTATCCATCTGTTTCCCTGCTGTTTCACAGGCTTGACCACTCAGGCAGTACCTGCTCCTATCTGTATGACAGCAAACATGTCTACGCGAAGAAATCCAATTATGAAGGGGGCATGTAAAGCATAATTACATTATCATGTGCTATTTAAATCTATGGATGTTCTGCTTTATTTATTTATATCAGTCTTTTTTTAGATTTTTTCTTGTCATAGCATTGTGTGGGAAACAGAAGGAATATTCACTGACAGCAGAAAACCCTCCACAGCAGAGTTCTGAACATGAGTTTGTCAGGTGACCTTGCAAGTCTCTCCCCAGTGACCTATAAAATTACCTAGAAGAGCGCACGGCACGCATTGGAAATGCTGTTCTCATCTTGAGTGGCTGCTGACAGACTCGGTGTGACAATGTTTTCATTGTGTAACCTTCTCTCTACACACACACACACATGCACACATACACATTCTCTCTCTCACACGCACACACACACATGCACACTCACTATCTCCTACCCACATGCACCCCCAAGTCTTCTCTTCTTCTGGAATTTATCCACCTGAGATCGGAGAGCAAAATACAAAAAGAGACAAACTTGATTGCATTACTCTCCTTCCCGTTATCTGAATTACAAAAGGAAATGTCATGCCAGCAAGGTCGTAAAAGCATACAATTCAAGTGGTACAAACTAAAGAAGATTCTTCACTCATCAGCTTATTGTATCATCGATGTGCAAGTAATAAGTAATGTCATTTATCACCCAGTGATTCAGATGAAAAAAGGTGTGATTTTGGTGGTCAATAGAGACATCAGAGAGGAACAGGCAAGTCAATGTTTCAGCTGTAATGTCTTGTTCCAGGTGATGGAACTCATTCAAAAAATTAAACTGAATCAAGAGGTAAAATGAGTACACTAACACTGCAAGATGCAGTGATTGGTACAGTGAGGTACTGGTAGCATTCTGAGAGCTCCACCTCTTTTTGGGTGGTGGGGTTGCTTGGTAATATGACTTTGCTTGGGTACAACTGAACAGCGTGGATTAAAGGGTGGGGGGGTAACACTGGCCTGAACCCGGAGATGGTCATCTGAGCATAGAAGGAGAAAGGAGGCTAAATGCTCCCGGTGATCATAAATGGACGACCATAGAATGAACCGGAAGGTTAAGTGGGAGGAACCATAGAAATATCAGAGAAGTTTAGTGGTAGTGATGGTACAATTAACATGAAGGCTAGGAGGGGGGAATGATGGAGTGAATCGGCAGTCCAAGTAGAAATGACCAAGAAGAGCAGGTAGGCTAAGTGACAGAGACCAGAGGGGGGGACCATAGAGTGACCAGAGGGGAGGGGCCATACAGTGATCAGAGGGGAGGGGCCATACAGTGACCAGAGGGGAGGGGCCATACAGTGATCAGAGGGGAGGGGCCATAGAGTGACCAGAGGGGAGGGCCATAGAGTGACCAGAGGGGAGGGGCCATTCAGTGACCAGAGGGGAGGGGCCATACAGTGACCAGAGGGGAGGGGCCATACAGTGACCAGAGGGGAGGGGCCATAGAGTGACCAGAGGGGAAGGACCATAGAGTGAACCACGGTGACTATGGGAGGATGGCCATGGATGTTGCTCTACTCACTGCAGATGGAGACCAAGTGATAAAACAGCAGTGTTTGCAGAACAGCATCACTGTCTCCTGAGCTTTCCCCTTTTTCCCTCATATTTTCATATTCTGCATAACCTCAACCAATGAATGCAACAGAACAGCCTGTGTGTGCGTGAGTGTGTGTGTGTCTGTTTGTGTGTGTGTGTGTGTGTGTGTGCACGCTAGCCCGGCGTGTTTGCCAGTGTGTGGAAATGAAGGCCATAGAAATAAATTGATGTGTTGACCCTCGTGTCGACTGGTATTTTCGATGTGAAATGACTTCCTAAGCAGTCGCATTAAAGTTTTAAAAAAGAAAAAAAAAAAAAAACATGGACAGCATGGCACATAATTGCTTTTTTCCCCTCTAAATTTTTGGCAGGTTCGTTGACGGTTTGGTTTCCTTCTTCAGCATAAATTGTAAATTCACATCCAGACAAATGGAATAAGCAGTGGATTCATATGACCCCCCCCCCCTTTAAAAAGACATGTAAAGGATAACAGCAGCCACCCATATTTCACACTTGAACATGTTCTTCTACAGAGTTAGCACAAATGATATTCTAAAGTGTGTCTGTATGTAATATTTTTTCCACAAACAGGCTGAGCTGGATCATACAGTGTGTAATGTAAAAATGCAGAACTTCATTTACTTGTCAGCCAGTCCGTTTCACTTGGGCAGCTACCAAATATCAATTACCTTAATTATTCATGAATAACACAGTCAAACATTGAGGAGTTTCGGTTTTGCATGGTGCTTTTCATTAGCAATTAAAGGCCGGGAGTCTGAGTCAAAACATGAAGAAACATGCAGGCAGACATTTAGGTTCCGTGCTTCTGTTGCTACCTCATCGGCAGAACTTCATCTGTTTCGGGTCCTGAACTCTATCATTCTGCATAAACACAGTGTTAAGGGGAAGTCACATATAACGACGTGGGAGTATTGATTTTAATTATCCTATTAGGGAGCCTCTCGATCCTAAAAAACACTGATAAGGTATAAAGTCTTAGAAGTAATTGGTAACTCGACTGGGCCTATGCATTTATTTTGCGTGTTGATTAAAGTTGCTTCGATTTATGTTAAGCGACACTGCGACACAAATGCAAAATGGATTGCTTTTTACGTCGAGGAGGGGGGGTGGCATTGGATTGAAAACGGCGAGGTTTTCGGGATGGAGTCGCCCTCTCACAGTCGCCCTCCCTGGAGACTCCAGTCGATTAATAATGTCTCTGTGTTGTTTGCTTGTGTGTGAGTTTGTGTTTTGACATCCTGTGTCCGACACAACCTTTCGCCCGTGCCTACACAAGCATGGCACTGAGCAAAAGTGGGGCAAAGGAGAGGTAATTAACTCTGACACCCGGTGTCACATCAAACAGCGATCATGGCAAGTGTGCATGTGAGTGTATCATTTGGCGCGGGGGTGGATCTGGCGGGCGCGCCCTTCTGCTCAGAACAAACAGGATGTAGTCTCGGCCCAGCGCAAAAAAACTGGAAAACCTTAGTACTCACTGGCATGTCTTTCCAGGAATCCCTGCAAATAACAAACAAAAAATAAAATACAAGTAAATAAATAAACAGTCGCTTTGGCATGCTGTTGCATACAAAAGATTGCCACAATCCACACATCACTTTTCATTTTTGGTTAAATTACACATCAAATATATGTTCAAAGACATAAAAAAATAGAATAAATAATTTTTTTTGCTTTTTATTTATTTATATTTTTATATTTATATATATATATACATTTTTTTTTTTTTGAAGGGAAGCTTCAGTTGATGAGTTTGAATACTGACTAAGGAGATATAGGTTATAGGATGCTTGGTATTGGATTTATTTAAATTTACAGTGCACAAACATTTTAATTATATTTTTATATTCATACTGTACATATTTTATTATAGCGTTCAGAAACATCCGTGAATGTTTGAGTCCACGAACCGCAAGTCTGTATAAGTCTGGGTTTTACTGTATACAAAAATAAAATATTACCATTGCTTAATGCAGTTAGGGAAGGGAGTGGAGACCATCCACAGTGTAAATTATGCATACTGTTACTTACCAAGGAAATAAACCTTCTGTCTTTCCCGGAATCCCAGTAAAGCTTTTGGTAATAGCAGAGCGTAGAAGCGCAGTTTCCCAGAGGGCTCCATTCATCAAACTTTTTTTATGTGTGAAATCAGTGTCTGACAGGCTTTTGAAATCCCGCCGTCACTTTGTTATTATAGCGTTTAGCCCCAACCAGCCTCTCAATCTAACGACTTATTCATGATGGTGATTACTTTGATTTTAATGGGGATGCTTCACGAGCGCAGAAGCTAATCCCGCCGGCTCTCTTATTTGTCAGACGGGGGTGCCCCCGCGCTCATCCCTTTCTCTGGCTCCAAAGTGCGGCTGAGGGAGGGCGTCGCGGATATATCCCCTCTGCCTCAGAAAGAGAAGAAGACATATGCAAGGAGTGTGATGAGGGTGTACTGTCACGCAGAGCCAGTGTATGTGTGTGTGTGTCTGTGTTTCTGGGTGTTTTTTTTTTTTTTTTTTTGCAGGCTGGATGGGGCAAACTTTGATGGACAGAGCCAAACAACCACATTGCCACAATCCTCTCTGAACCTAAGAAAAACGATCGACAGCTTGGCTGGGTGTTGGTACAAAAGCATTCTTCCCGTGTAGCTCTAAAATCTCTCCCCAGGTATAGCTACAAACCCCTTCCCTGAGTGCTACTGGGAAACCTTTCCATGAGTGTCGCTGTAAACTCCTTCCCCAGGTGTTGCTAGCAACATCTTCCTCCAGTGTCACTTAAACTCGTCCAGGTGTTTCTCAAAACTCCATCCCCAGGTGTCACTAGAAATTGCTTCCCCGGGTGTCTCTGTAATTTTTTTTTCCTGTACTGTCACTAGAAATAGGTACCCTGGGCATCACTCAAACCACCTATTCCAAAGATATGCTGGCAGACCAGGTCTGAATTAAACCATCGGAAACCCCGTCAAACCTCTTCTCACCCACTTCAACTGAAAACTCCCCTCAACTCCTCCCCTCTCTGCACATCTCGTCTGCGTCCTTATCCAGTACCTGCTCCATGCCCATAAACTCATGATGCAGACAACACTCAGGAAATCTCTCTGAGCCCCAAATATGCCCTCAGTCAAAGTCTACTCCAGAGCAGGTTTGTAAGTTCAGCATTGCCCATGTTTGTTTGTAAGTATCCCATTCATTGACAAGAATGTTTAAATGTTATCCTGCTGTCATTAAGAGCGTGTTTCAACTCAGATAAATTATGCTCTGTTCTCTGATTTATTGGTGAGTACGTCACTTCACCCTGAGTGAAGTGTGCAACTGAAGTTTACGAGGCTGGAGTAAAAATTGTATTGGAAGAGCCCCAGCCTCACTTCTCACGCTCATATCTATGACATCATAATTGCAAGTCTGACAAATTGCATTCTCCATTGTGGAATAACACCGCCCACATGTGGGGATGTTCTTTGCTAATTAACTGACTGTCAGTTTCTATTCCTGCCTAATCAAACTCTTGTGTAGGCGGGACTCTAGTGTGGAGAGGTTATTCAGAGCCGTAAAAATTCTCCAGTGGCGCCTGTGAAATAAACCCAGACAAAGGCACCAATCAAATTAACACTCAGAAAACCGAGGTGACCAATAGACTTTCAAGCATCCTACAAAGCGGCCAGAAGAAATGCAGGTATGCTTCCGGATGCTCCATCAGAGGTAGAGAGCACTGCGCCCTGCACCCTGCGCCTTGTTCCCCAGTGGGAATAGCTGGTCTTAAATTCCTCTGTGCACTGCTGCGTTCCCTCTGCACCTCTCTCCACGCCTGTCTGACGCTTTATGTACCAGAGCCCTGGCCAAAGACCTGGCAAAGACAAGGCTAACGCTGCATAGAACAAGAGTCAGTGCATTACGCTCTTCTGCTTATACCGGCCTGGGTGTTGTTCTGACATCCCTTTCAAAACACATTCACTCAGACACTCACATACTCACACACACACACATACACACACACACACACACACTCACATACACACAGACATATGTACACTCGCACGCACACACACAAACTGAGACACACACACACTCACACATGCACACACACACACATGCATGCACACAGCCACACACACACACACACAGCCACAGCCACACACACACACACACACACACACAGTCCTGTCTCATCCTCTTCCCTGTTTTGTTGAGATCTCCAGCAGAATTCCCCATGTTGAACAGCAGCCCAGGAGCTGCAGAAGACAGACAGACGGTTGGGGAGAGGGAAAACCGCTTCATTTGTGCTCTTTGGCTTTTTTGTCTTTCGAGGGATGACACTCGAGCACGTGGACGCACCAGTCCGCGAGCGCAAGCACGCTCAGAACAAAAAAAAACCTCCGCTCTTTCATCTGCGCTGCCATTCGGAAGGGCGGGCCCAGAGATGCTTTAGAAATTCGGGAAGAAGAAGAAGAGAAAAAAAAAAACATGATTTAAAGCCCTTTCCAAAAAAGATCAAAGTTTCACCTCACAAGCTGGTTTTTGAAAGCTTTGGATGCTGGGGGAGGACAGGGAGCCCACAACACATAACGTTTTTATTGAACTTTACCCCCTCTTTCCCCCGTCTCCGCTCTGCCACAATCGTTTGGCGTTTCCTCGAGGAGAAACCCCAGCAGACATGACACCGCGCAGCAGGTGTCAGGGGAAAAGAAGAGCTGTCATTCTTTTGTGGCAGTAAATGTGAGGAGCACGATGATTAGCATGTATTAAAGCGCACAGCATCAGCGCTGGAAAACCTGGGACAATCCTCCTTAAAATGGCTGCTTTTCGCATTTATGTCTCGCCCGAAGCAGTGCCCTGGGTTATAAGTCTTTTATTGCGTCTGCACTGGCATCATGAAAAATGCTTTTTGATACTGTATTTATACCACACTTACCACATGCACTGTACTCAGCAAGACAGCTATCTATTGTTATCTCCCGCTTCCAGGTTATGTCGCCATCAGGACGTTCAGTCGCCTGATGGTTAGATGATAAATGACAAAGGATATGAAGGCCTATTGTAATTCTGAGTAGTTCAGCTTGATGATTGTTGAGACATGACTTCATGCAGCTTAACATAACATAACATGAGATGTCAGCAGCGTTGCTCTAATGGAAATTATTTATCGTTTCTTTTCATGTGTGTATCGTGTCTGTGTGCATAAGTGAGTTTGTGTTTGTGTGTGTGTGTGTGTGTGTGTGTGTGTGTGTGTGTGTGTGTTGTGTGTGCAAGCATTTGTTGTGTTTGTGTGTGTACGAATGTGTGCTTTTGTATTCACACGTGTGCGTGTGTGTGTCAGTGTGTATGTGGCCATGTCTTTTTTGTATGTTTGCATGAGTATGTGCTTGTCTGTGCAAGCATTTGTTGTGTTTGGGTGTGTGTGTGTGTGTGTGTGTGTGTGTGTGTGTGTGTGTGTGTGTGTGTGTGTGTGCATGTCTGTGTGTGCGTGTTTGTACGTGTGTGCGTGTGTGTGTATATGTGTGTTTCAGTAAATATGATATGGTATGAGCTGTTTGCATAAATGGTTGCTAAGTGCCTGGAGGGCATGCTCATGAATTCATGCTTTTCATGTGGTCACAGTAAGTGACAGAAGGGTGTGTTAGCACCACCTTAGATTCCTTCTGCGAAAAAACATTAATTGGAAATGAATTCATGAGAGAGATAGAGTGTGTGTGTGTATGTGCGTGTGTGTGTGTGTGTGTGAGAGAGAGAGAGAGAGAGAGAGAGAGAGAGAGAGAGGAGTAATGTTTTCAAGGTTAATAAAGCGCATGCTCAATTAAGCATGAGCAAACACACAGCTGTACTTCATGAGCCGTCTTAAGCAGAAACCATATTATTTTCCATGCAATGTAATCACAGCCTCTCAGACTGGCAGTTATTTATAATTAAACAGTCAATATCAGCACTTTAGTTAAAGAAATAAAAAAAAAAACAAAAACAAACAAGGAATAAAAAAATGAGTACTGAGAGGCTGGGTCTGTCTCGGTGGGGGCACATGGTGTCGGCGTGGGGGGAGGCAGAGGGGGGCAGGTTCCTGAAACTCCGACTCATCCGAGCGGGCCTGATGACTGTGGGGAATGACTCAGCATATTATGTCCAGTACTGTGGTGGCTCTCTGCTAGATGAGCTGCAGCCATTTCACCGGTGGATTTCACACAGCCTCACTCAACCCTCCTCCCCACACACACACACACACACACACACTCACTCACACACACACACACACACACACGCGCACTTCGTATTCCGACTGCGGCTTGGCTGGCCTTCAACAAAGGCTCACCTGAGCCTCAACGCTGAATTAGCTCTCAGCCGTAGCATTGAAGTGAGCGCAGACTTTTTTGTGCTTCCCGATGACGAGCGCAGATACTCTGCCACCTCTGCTAAAGGGGAGTTAGCATGGCTGCCTTTGGGGGGGGCGGTGGGGGGTGGCAGGGAGTTTAGACAGAGAAAGAGAGAGAGAAGAAAAGAGAGACAGGGGCACAGAGAGTGAAACAGAGAGAGAGAGAATGAGAAAGAGACAGAGGGAGAGAGAGAAGCAACAAGAGAGGGATACAGAGAGAGAGAGAGCGAGAGAAGGAGATGGAGGAAGAGAGAGTGAGGGAAGAGCAAAGAGAGACTGGGACACAGAGAGAGAAATGGAGAAAAAGAAAGGAAGGGAGAGATGCAAAGAGAGACACATATAGAGAGAGGGGCAAAGGGAAGCTTATTTTATCAATACATCTGTTTAATATGGGTAAAGGTGTTTATGTTAGGGATGGTGAATGTTCTTATTGTCTTTGTTCAGTGTTCTTTGTATTTTCTGTTTACACTTTAGCAACTCAAGACTATCTTGTCATGCCAATAAAGCACATTTGAATTTGAATTTGATTTGCTCATCGTCATTTTTCACTGGGTCTGAACATGCTGAATACCCGGCAGCCTCCATTTGTCCATGTGAGCATGATTAACACTCGGCTTTCATGTGTCTTCCACACCAAGGAGAATCATCTGCTCCGCGGACACGCAGTTTATATCTGTTTCTCGGCTGTCCCCGTAGACCGGTGTCATTTCTGACAAGTTGTTTACTGAGTTTGGCCTTTGAAGCTGTAATGAATTGTGGGAGGTAGACTTCGGTTTGGTCCGTGTTTCAGAAAGACTGAAGTCAATCCGAACATATGTACAGTAGCTGTTTTTTTGGATTTCAAAACATTCTTTTTTTGTCTTAAATTCTACCTCCCCAGGTCATTTTTATAATGAATGACATCAAATACAAAATTCACAGTGAAACTATTTATATTCATTTTGGAAGGCAAATGTCTCTTTTTAAGTTTATTTATTTGCTTATTTATTTTATTCTTTTTTTTTTTACTTTTACACTTCCAATTTTGAGTGGTAGAATGGCAGCAAGTGGTGACAAAAAATCTTACCTATGTTTTTGTGTGAAAGCTTGTTACAACTAGTGCTTGTTGTACAGTTATTACCATATTATAACTACTTGTAATTACAGCTCACCTCCTGGTGTGGACTGGACCTCCCCATCCACAGTACTTGAAGATGTATGCAGGGTATACCATGCAGTTGTGTGTGTACTCCATTATGTGAACTGCTTAAACATGATCCTTCTTGTTAACTATCTTCATGGTCTATCCATGTACAATAATACTAAATCCCTTGTGGCAAAACACTTCCCATGAACATATTCTGTAACCAGTTCACTATGCAATTTAAAAAACAGTTCAGTGGACCAAATGTGTGTTTAAGTCATCACCGTTTCTTTTACGCTCACCAAAAATACTTGATGACGTTAGTGACAAAAAGGGTTGTGTGACATAAACTGGCCTCCCAAAGTAAAGATGCCAGAGGAGGAGAAATAAGGCAATGATCATCTGGCTTCTAAAGACGAGCTGGTTCACCTGTGGTGGGGGAAACATGCTCCCCTTCTCTGAGTCTCCTTGATCCTAATTAAATCAGCTGCACAGAAGAACAAAATGGAATGTTAAGTTTGAAATGGCTCGAGCGTAGCGGTGAGGAGGGCACATAGTTCACCTTGTTGAAGGCGCATCAGGGGAGGACAGCCAGGCGATGTTTGTGTTTGTTTCGCACTGGGTGTACATACCCCCGCAGTGCTGGATATGACAACTGCCATTCCAGATAGCGCTGCAGCAAAAACCCCGCTGAACAAGGGTGCAGTATGCATGATTACTGAGGGATACACACTATCACACACACACACACACACACACACACACACACACACACACACACACACACACACACACACACACACACACACACACACACAGACACACATATACACACACACACACACATATACAGACAGGCACACCCACACACAAACACATACACACATACAGACAGGCACACCCACACACAAACACACACACACACAGACAGTCAGGCACACCCACACACAAACACACACACACACACACATAGACAGGCACACCCACACACAAACACACACACACAGGCAGACAGATACACACACACATGCACACACACACACAAACACATCCAAACGATTGGCTTTTTTTACAGGCAGTATTCCATACTAGTTTATGTATTTGATATACCTAGTATGCATAGGTGTTCTGGATGGTACCGGCCAGGAAAGTTATAACTTATCCTAGAAAGCCTAGTTTGTATGCAGGATTTTGTCTATAAAACACCTGCTTCAAATAATTGAGTTTGAATTAATTAGCTGATTAGTAGAATTAGGCGTTTTCATGCAGGGCTAGAACAAAAGCCTGCGGCTTTACCAGTATCCTCATCAGATAATATTGCATACCCATCATGTGGACTGTAGCAGAAGACACTGGCCTTGCATGACAGTGAGTTTTCTTTTAAACAGATAAATGTGTTTTAAATATTGTGTTTGGCCCACATTGCTGTGGTGGAGACCGCAGGAGTGATTTGGGTCACCCACAAAGCACATGAACCTCCTCTTGTGGCGGCTGCTTTCCAAAATAAAAAAAAAAAAAAAAGAAATTTTAAAAATCACACACGCACACACCCAGCTGTGACCCTCCCTACCTCATCCTGCTGTCTCCTTGGCGACCCTGGCCCCAGGTGGCGATGGGGGTAGGGGACTGGGGGTTGGGGTGGAGGGGGGGGAGAGCGCCACCGCAGTCTGTGTGTAATCGTGCTTACCTCAAGGTCAACAGCGCTTAGCTTGATACTAAAGAGACGGGGAGGCCCCGCCAACATGACAGCAGAACGCAATTACCGCCGTCGCCAAGCATCGACCACTACGTTAGCCACGGCAGCCAGAGATACAGAGTGAAGAGTGAGAGAGAGAGAGAAAGAAAGACTGAGAGAGAGAAAGTGAGAATGAGAGAGAGAGAGAGTGAGAGTTAGAAACAGTGGGGGAGAGAGGGGATTAGAGGAGGAGAAAATTAGTGCAAGAGCGAGGGAAAACTAAAGAGAGAAGAGAGAGAACTCCAGGCACCTCGCAGTCTGCCCCCAGAGAAAGCTCCTATAGCGGCGCTAGCACGATAGCAGCGCCACACGCCTGCACAGTCACAGCTCGCCCGATAGGAGCTGAAATGGCTCATTACGGCGGTAAAGTGATATGGCGGATGGTTCAGGGAGGAAGAAAACAGAGTGAATGATTGATTTGGAGATACGGGCACGAGGCTCGTTTTCAAAGCCCATTAGAGGTGATTTAGAATGTCTGTGGATAACAGCGAGAAAATAAAGGCTTTTGTTTTTCATTGAAATGCATTCAGCGAGTGAGTAAGAAAGTGAGAGCAAATGAATTGCTTCTTTTTCCCCCAATTGGAGATAATGCGTCGTAATTGAGAGCGAAATAAGAATAAGTAATGCGAATGTGTGATTTAATTCAAAATAGAGGAACCAGAGAGAATAGCACAGCTGAATTTAATGTTGTCTGTGCATAAAAAGAGGACGGTGAGGAGATGCTCATTTAAAACTGACTTACGCTTACATGTTGTTTGTTCTACAGTTTTCTCAATGAAGAACTTGGCTTTGCCAGATTTTTCCATCTGCGAGAATATGACTGGAATATAGATCTGTGTAATCACATTTTTTCTCTCTTTTTTATGATTTGCACAGTGATCACCCAGTGAATAACATCTTTATATTATCACCTTACATTGTGAACTCAAAGTAATATCTCATTGTGTAAAAGGTAGTGTCACTGCTTGCGTTACACATTTCAGCATTACTGACGTATTTATTCAGCTGATGTCTGTTACCCTCATGACGTGTAATTTCTACAAATAGTAAATTAAATGCTGTTTTTGGGTTGAACCTTACAAAGGATGTATGTATAAACCTGAATAGTGTTAACCATAGAGAACAAAACTGAAAAAAAGTAAAATATGTAGATTAAGGACAAAACATTTTCTTTTAAAATGCAATTTTCTGAAAATTATTATGAGGGTAAAAATGGAGCACTTTTTTCATCCTGAGAATTATTTATCTCCCAATGTGACATCTTTTTTAATATTTTTTTTTTTTTGGTTTTGTTTTGTTCCCTGCAGGTGGTTCCATTTCATTCAGTTTCTTCAGTTTTTTTTTTCCTGGCTCACAAACAAATGCTGTAAACTGCAGCTCATCTACCGTACAGCCATTAGTAAAGACGTTAAAAACGTCCTCTTTACTGTCACAAAACATCAACATTTTTATAGACAAATTTAAACATAGTCTACCATCTGTGAGTGTGCCAGTGGAGGTTCAGACATAAAAATAAGAACATATACACTCCAATCTAAGGGGAGGTTTTGGAAATTGTAAGAATAATTTCTTGGCTATCCTATTTTAAAACCGCTCCCCTCTGATGGCGGTACCGTTTTATGGGGGAATGTATCTCCAGGAAAGCGGAGTTTAGCGTTTCTGCGGTGAAAGATCTGCTCTTCACCAATTCATCTCCTATCCCAGTCTGTCTACCAGTTGCTTAGCAATGCATTTTATTTTTCTGTCATGGTTCTCAGGACCAGGAATGTTCTCTGATGTTAATTGGAGATGCAATTTAGCCGCTGCGTTTCAGTCAACAATTTAACCACAAGCATAGTCGCTGACAGGGATCCCAACCTGCATATTTTCTCTGTTTTGTCTGTGTTGCTGTAGTTTAAAGTCCAATGCTGAATATGAAAGATACAAACATTAAATTGAAACTGCATGGTGAACTTATGTCTATCTATATCTATCTATCTGAAAAAATAGCTATCACTGTTTGGAGGGGAAAATCTTTTAATTGTCAGTGAGACATTGCAGACAGGAAAATATCTCCACATTTATGACCCTGTACCGCCTTCACCTCTCTGCCCTCTTTTTCCTTTTTTAAAGGCACAGGATATGAACCAAAATGTCGACGACGGTACTTTTGTGTTATTTCATCCATGAAGGAAACAGTGGACATGTCCCCACATCGGACTTTGTGGTCAAAAGGTCTGTCAGTGAGTGGCTGTGTATGTGTGTGTGTGTGTGTGTGTGTGTGTGTGTGTGTGTGTGTGTGTGTGTGTATGTATGTGTGTTTATGTGTGTTTGTGTGAGTGTGTGTGTGTGTGAGCGAGCGAGCGTGCGTGCATGCGCATGCGAGTGTGCGTGTGTGTATGTGTGTGTGTGTGTGTGTGTGTGTGAGTGAGTGAGTGAGTGAGTGAGTGAGTGAGTGAGTGTGGGTTTGTGTGTGTGTGAGGGGATCTCCCCTTCCCAAGCATCCGTTGACATGCAGGCTTCTTCCTTTGCGAGGACAGGTGACAGATGTCTCCAAACGGCTCTTTGAAAGGGAGACGCACTCGTGCTGACCATGCGACACGCTTCGTCCTCATTTCCTCCCAGGATTCCTGCAGGGCCCCTCACAGCTGCCCTCCTGTCGCTCCACCAGGAAACTGACCTCAAGTCTATCGCACGCTGCCGGACCTGTACCCCATCTTCACTTTCTGCCTCTAACACTTCAATGTTTTTTTTTTTTTTTTTGTAGGACCACTGACTCTTGCTTTTTGTGTTCACATTTTTTTGTGTTTCTGTGATGTGGCTTTGTTGCATATGTAAAGAGATGTAACTTTTTTGTTGTTGTTTTTATTTGTTTGGGGTGCAAGGCAAAAAAGTTACTTTTGTAAAGAATGTGATCATGAAGATCAGAGAATGCTGGAATAGACCTTCCACCTGGGTAGCGCTGGATAGAGCACCTTTTGTAGAAAAACATTGCAAAAGGATCCAAGACTCACCTTTATTGAGTTTACAAAGTTAAAGGGACCAACAGAGCTGGTTTGAATACCAACAAGTTTAGAGGAAAGTCCCAGCACAGTGCCACAGTGTCTTTATGTGCTTCAGCAGGACTTTGGTAATTCTGAAACGCTACAGTAGGTAGCTATAAATATGCCGTCAATTAGCACAGTTATTGACTAAAGTGAGGTGAGTAATTAACTGTAAATTATATTACTTCTACATTTGGATGAGAAGTGTAAGGATTAATTAATTAAATATAAAAGAGATGGAATTCAACATTACTGAAAAATACATTATAATTAGTTTTTGATTACAAAATTTAAGATTTTTTTATTTCTTACACAACATTATGTATTTATTTGAATGCAGTCCAGAGTTCTGCAGACTGGAATTAACCAAAGAAATGATGTACAGGTCATAAACAAAACAACACTCTTAAAACAAGAACAATTAATCTGAGTCTGGGCCATTGTTGGTGTGGATAAGCCACAATGTAATATTTATAGAATAGCTAATGTCCCCTGTTAGATTATGCTAAGTCAACTGTGCACAAACAAATAAATTAATTAATTCACAATCGACACTGTTGAGCTGCTCCTTTCCTTGTGTTTTCTTTCTTTCTTTCTTTCTTTCTTTCTTTCTTTCTTTCTTTCTTTCTTTCTTTCTTCCTTTTTCTTTCTTTCTTTCTTTCTCTCTCCCTCTCTCTCTCTTTCCTTCCTTCCATCCTTCCTTCCTCCCTTCCTCATGTTTGTTTCAGTATTTGTCTTCTGCCACAGATGTATTCAGAATAGAAATTCATATTAATGGATAACAAAATCCAATTAACCTGGAGGAGATGCCAATGAGAAACCACACGGGGAGGGGGTCAGGGCTGGGGTGAGGCATGCCAGTTTGTTGGTTGTTGTGTCTATTAAAAAAAAGAAGTAAATCAGAGTACCCTTGATGCTCAGTACTCAGATCGACACTTACCCCCCTCTCACCGACGCTCGTGTGGGAGACTGACAAACAAGTCCATGCCGCCACAGTGTTTGACCGCGGCGCAGATGGTTCGCTGAACAGGGGTTAATGGAACCCTCACAGGCACGAGGGAGTGGGCGGTCCGGTCGTGTGAAACTGTGAGGATGAGGGCAGAGTCCACGGACTGCGAAACCCCCAACCCCACCCCACCCATGCAACAGTGCCCTCTGAGATCAAAGCCAACAGGAAACAGGAAGAGGGGGTAGACATGTCCACCCCCCACCACTAGAAAAAAACCCACTGCCGCCCTGCGACCTTACTCAGAAATCTAAAAAGCTAACCCCCCCAACACCACCCCTCCCCAACCAGGCCAGGCGCCCATGGCAACAATGGGTCCCCTATGCTTCCCTATCAGTCTATTGTGAATGCAAGACTTCACTTTGATACCAGCTCTGTTGTAATGCTAATTCTGCCCCTCTCTATGAGCAGGTAGGCTGTACAAAATCAGTCAACTGTCAGGAAAGAAAAAAAAATGAAATGGAAAGCTTTACTGAAGTCCAATGAATGGCTGGAATACAATGTGGTTTTTATTTATTTATAATTTCTTTCACATTTCTGTCCCTTTTCAATATAATGGATTGAAATGGCTCAAAACAAAGTCTTTCAGAAGCTTTACGCCTATATACTGTGTTCGTGACACTTTGTCATTATCCTGTTATAACAATGACCGAATGTATATTAAAATGATTTGCATTTAGGCGTAAATTGACTGTGAAGGCTGTGTTGAGCAGAGGGAGTCAGTGCCTAGTGACTTGAGCAGTAAGACATGTGATTAATATGGTGGAACACTGATAGCGCATGCTAAAGAACTCCCCAGGGCTCTGAGACAGTCAACAAACAAATATGTAAACAATTAACACCACAAAGGGGCGATAATTACCCCAGAACCTGCCTGCTTCCCCGCTTGGTGGACGGTGTTTGGAGCGGACTGCGATACGACAACAGCGGAAGGCTTTAGGGAGAGACGGCAGGATGGAAAGACAGTGACTAACCGCAGCCGGGCAGTGTGACATGACCAGCCCCTCCTCCTCCCCTGCATGGGATGGCGCGCGTGACGAGCAGGTGAGGAGAGAAGCAGGTGTGTGGTAGCTAATGCCAGCAGATCCAGAGAGACATCACACAACACCAGTCTTGCCAAAACAGAAATCCAGGGCGTGTTTATCTTTTCTTTTTTTTTTATCTTTTTTATTTCATGCAGTATTAAAAGGGGTAAGTTTCTCTAGAGGCCATGGGAGATGGGAAATAAACAATAATGAGAAGAAAAACTACTGTAAATAACAAGGGAAACACATATTCCCCCACTGGTTTCAAACTCCCCTATCGCTGTTCATCTAGACAGAGTCAATATTAGAAATGCAAACAGACTTCCCTCCATACATGAAGGGGCCATAGAAGTTAAGGTATACTTAAGCTTAAGAAGTGGTCATACAAAAAAATGAGCAACTATCTCAAATTATCTTGCAACAAAACAAGATTTGTCTATATATTTTGTGTATATATACCACTTAATCACAAATTATGAGCACCTGCACACTGACATATTGTCATTTCAAAAAAAAAAAAAATCAAAATGGTCATATTTGGTAAGGCCACTCCAACTAAATCCACCTGCCAAGGTGAAAATTTATCCATAATTTTCACATAACCTCCAATTGGAGGAGAGGTTTTTTTTTTTTTTTTCTTTTTTCAGAATCCAAAATAGGCTACAAATTATATAAATGGGGTTGTTCACCCTAAAAATTAAGGTTACTCATTCATTTCAGTAGTAGGACAAATATATTTTGAACTGACAATGTCAATTCTCTGAGGCTGGCGTAATTGGTGTCACAGGCCTTGTTTAAACGGGTCTCTCTTTTGTCTCAGTCTCTGTGCTGTGGATTCCCACATACACCCAGGTACTGCTACACTCTTTGTAGCACCTTTAATGGTTCTTCATTTGTCCTGCTGTGGGAACCCTTATAGTTTATAGTTTCTTCTTAGCATTGGGTGAAAGTAGTTTTAAATTCTTGCTGGTACTATTTGCCGGTACTTTCGGAAGTAGACGCGCATGCGCACTTATGTCCTGCTGGGTGAAATCTCCGGTCGTAATCTTTTAGTGGTACGCAGTACCGGACCGTACCGGCTTACTTTCACCCCTGCTTCTTAGATACTTTTCTCTTTAAGGGATTCCTTATATAACACTCAGAATTAGGTTCGACAGAGAACCCAAGGAAGAACCGTTAAGTGTTTCCCCAGTGGGACACACAAAGAGCCCATGAGAAACCTTTTTTTCTTCTTTTTTATAAGAGAGAATGGCTCACATGTACTTGTGTTAAATGGACAGCAGCAGGTTCACCACAGCATGCTGTGATCACCGTATTGAGCGAGATGGGTCTTGGAAAACACACAAAGGAGGTGAAAAAGCAATAACAAAAGAGACTTACATAGGAGCATACAATGAAGAACACGGGACATTCAGCCCAACTTGGCTCATCATTTGCTTATTACCTAAAGAGTGTTCAGCTCTATCAAGTCTGGACTCTAAGCATGTGCTCAGCACATATCTGTACTAGCATCAGCGATGCGGAAAAGATCAGTCAGTAAGCCTGTTAATGATTGGACAGCCATGGTTCATGGATCAGTATTGGGGTGCGGCGTGGGAGTATGATAGAATGCATGTGGAGGGATTCAACCTGCTGAGAAGTCAAGGTCAATCTTAGATCTTCACATCTCTGGAGAAGAGAGGTGAGGGCTTGCTTACCAGGAACTTTTAGAAGGTAAAAAGTGTCAGGAAGGCCCACTCACACTCCCACCGCCTCATACAAGGTGAGAAAGAATGGCACGGACACTGGACAGGTGCTGTTCACCTGGCAGTGATTGCCCTGCAAAAGTTTTTTTTTTTTTTTTTTTAACCACCTAGTGGCCAAATTATGTTACTGCCATGTCACTTTTTTTTTTTTTTTTACATTTTAATTCCTGTCCATCATGGGCAAAAAATGGAAGCAGAGAACAGCAATGACAGATGTATTTGTAAAAGTAAATTTCCCACGTTTGGTCACGTTTGGTCACTGAGTTCACAGAGAGGAAACCCATGTCACATCTGTAACACACACAACATGGTGCACAGGGTAATGATCATTTTAGGAGGAACCCTGAAAATTAACTTGTACGATACTCATATTTTGTCAACACGTCACTTTGATGGTGTGGATCATTGTCCAATACCCTGTTCAAGCAATGGAATGTCTTACACCTACAGGATGATTCAAGTGGACCTGTGCATTTTGAGCGAACAAGGGAGCGGTAGCCGAGTGGCTAGGAGACTAAGTATTACCTGTAGGTGGACACTGTAAGGTGGAAATTCAGTGAGTGAATGAGTGAGTTAATCAGTGAGAGAGCAAGCAGGTGGGCAGGCAGGTAAGAGAGTAGTCTTTTTTGGTGATCTAATGACTGAGTTAATGAATGAGTGAATCAGTGAACAAGCAGGTCATGTGCAGATGAGTGAGAAGTCTGGTGGGTGAGTTAATTAATGAAGGACTGAGTCAGTGAATAAGCAGCTCTGTTGGCAGGTGAACGAAGGGGCGAGTTAATGAGTGAGCTAGGGCTACAAACACTCCTATCGCGCTTTGATCCAGTCCTGGCCAAAACCTGTCACCAGGGTGTTGTATGCAGTGCCATCCCCCTGACACGGCCTCGGCAGTAAGCGTCATTACAGAGCCCTGTGAGATGATGCCATTGTTATTTTTTTAATGGCTGTTTTTTTTTTTCTTTCCAGCCCTTGTCTCCCTCGCAATACAAAAGAACACACTCGCTGAGCCTTCACAACATACGAGATACGCAAGGAGCTATCTCAGCCAGCGTCATCACATGCTTTTATATAGCGAATAACAAGATGCTGAATGTGGCATAATTTGGCTTCAGATGGCCTCGCGGTGAGTGGCGAAAATCGATGACGTGGACCACAGATTGAGTCTGAAATCCCACTGCACACAGAAGAAGAGTGAAGTCCTTCTCCACATGCTTTTTACAGGCATGAATGAAGTCGGTCACCTACAGAGAGCTCCATGCGGGGCGGGCCTTTGTCACATAAAGTGTAAAATGATCCCACAGGTGTCAACGAAACAAAGAGTGATCGGACTTTGGTCACTGTACATTATCCATTAATGGTGCCGTTACGGATCTGTTTCATTGATGTGACACGGGATTTGATTAACTCGTCAGCCCGGGAGTGACAGCTGGTGACGGGGACTGGTGGGGGGCGTTGGTGGCAGGTCTGAGTTACGGCGTGGAGCGCCTCCCTCGCCGCCATAATTTCAGATGCCTCTTGAAGTGCCATTTCCTGTGCCATGGTTGAGTAGAACTCAAGGAAACGCGCCCTCCGAAAGGTGAATTATTAACGCTGTTGACTTCTGGGCTAATTGAGGCTGGGATAGAGCACCGGAGGCTGAACCTGTCACTGATGTCAGCGGGTAGAGGCAAGTGTGACACCTTTACTGTGTCTGCCACCCGCAGTCACTGCGATTCAATTAAAACAAGAAATACAAGAAATACATACATACTACTACTGCTACTGCTATCACTACTGCTGCTACGGCAGTACTGCGGAAGAGTGTCAGCCCCCTGCTTAATTTCCTCTTGTTTTGCATATTTCTCATACAAAATGGTGATAATCAGATAATCAAATAAAATATAATATCAGACAAGAGAAAACTAAGAAAACATACAGCACAGTCTTTACATCATTGGGGGCCAAGCAGTGGAGCTGCAAAGGCATCTATTGAGTTTCTACCTTTTCTTATGCATCATCATCATCTTATTCTGCCATTGAAGTCTATGGAAGCCCCTAGAACCATATGGTAAAAAGTTTTGAAATTTGTCACACTTATTAGGGACAGCCCCCTGACTCTTTAAAAATTCTTCACAGGCTGCAAATTTTTTCCAATCTTCCCCAAAACTGGCACATATGATCTTCAGACCAAGCCTCACAAAAGTTATCGGATGGATTTTTGATTTTCAAAACTGTTTCTGTCTGTTACAGCGAATTGAAATCTTTGGTGAAGTTGCCAAAAAGGGAAGTCATATCTCAGAAATGCTTCGATGCATTGATATAAACCTGGGTTCGTGGACTCGAGACCCATTCCTGAGGGTGTGCAAAAAATTTGGTGTCATTAGACCTCTGGGGGGCACTGCAATAAGCAAAAACACATTCTCCCTAATAACTGTTGATGGGTTCGCTTAATAAAGTAGTTCTTATGTGTGGTGATGCCTTAAGAGATCCCAAGGCCTGCCATCAGCTAGGTTGACATGACAACCTGTCATGTCAACCCAATTGATGCAGCTGCCAAATTGGCCAAATCAAAGGCAAATGACTCAAACAGGACGTGAGCTCATATCTCAGTTACACCCAATCTTTGGTCAACTGACATAAAACTTCCTATCAGTGCTTACAGCCACGCTTTTACATGGTCAGATCGAGTTGCCATGGTGACTCTTCTCTGCTGGACTGCTTTGCCCGCTCATCACTGCTTGCAGCCATATTTATTTAATTAATTCCATATTGATAAGTAGTGACTGTCTTCGTTGAATGAATGGAATAATGATGTAAAAACTATGTTTTATATTTGCCTGAGTTTCCCTTGTCTAATAGTATATTTTATTTGATTATCTGAAACCATTCAGTGTTAGAAAAATGCAATAAAAGGGGAAATAAAGAAGGGGACAAAAACTCTCTCACAGCACTGTAGTTCTGTTCCTGTTACTTTAGCTGCTTCTTGTTGCTCTTAAATCTGTTACCAAACCTATTGCTGCTACTACTGCTACCACTGTAACTATGAATGAGTTGATGATAAGCAGTTAGAAAAATATATTAAAAATATTTTGTGATATACTTTTCATGTTCATGCATATTTATGCAAATTAATCACGTGCTCTGAATTATGTCTCAGCCTCAATATGAAAATGAATAACTACTTTATATTAAAAAGAAAAATTCCAACAACAAAATATGTTTGTTATTGAATGTAGAGAGACATCCCAAGGCATTGTGTTACACCCTGAGACAGTGGAGTCTGAGTGTGCTGTGTACGCACACACAAGAAGCAAAATATGCACAGAGGAAATGTATCTCAGTGTAAATTTGAAATCTGAGTGGTAGATCACAATTTTAGGTGTTTTCATTGATTGAGCAAATATAGATGTTATACATTCCCAGCATGCACGCTGCAATACTGTATAAAAAGGAAAAAAAAACTCACATTTTCCCAATTACAAACTCTAAGTGTGTAACTTGCCTGAACCCTCCTTTCAACAAAGCACTGGGGATCTCAAAGCCATTAATATTTATTCATCATTAATTTGAAAATATGTGTGAGATGCGTTCACAGTCCAGCAGTGGGCCTCTGATCGCAGAGAGAGCCTCTGGTTTTGGGGTGAGACAGAGCAGAGCGGTTTGAACCACGCTCCTGATTAAATTTGAGGCTCACAGAAGTGGACATGCTTTTTTCTGGCACCCCATTCACTTCCATCTGCTGGGATTTTTCTTCAGCTCTTGTGCAGGTGGGCACCACCGTTCTTACTTTCTGACTGAATATTTGCTTGCTTTGTTCACCAAACCTTTTTTTTTTTTTTTTCCCACAGATGTTGAGAGAATGAAATGCTACATTTACTCAGCTCTTTTAATGTCAAGGACTCACTCAATGTGTTTTTTTTTTTTTTTCTGTGGTATCAAACGTGTGTAAAAGATGGTTGAGCTCCAGTAGCATGGATTTCAATCTTGGTGCACTCAAGTTCATGAACATATCAGTTAGGGTTGCTGGGTGGCTCATCCCAAGCACAGGACATATAGCCTGCTAAGGCACTGTTCCAGTGTGTGGATGGGCCCCACAGTCTGTATCCTGTTAAGGCACTGTTCCAGTGTGTGGATGGGCCCCACAGTCTGTATCCTGTTAAGGCACTGTTCCAGTGTGTGGATGGGCCCCACAGTCTGTATCCTGTCCTGTTAGTGTGTGGATGGCACTGTTGTTAAGGCCAGTGTGTGGATGGGCCCCACAGTCTGTCTGCATCCTGTTAAGGCACTGTTAAGGCTCCAGTGTGTGGATGGTCTGCCTGTTAAGGCACTGGTCTGCATCCTGTTAAGGCACTGTTCCAGTGTGTGGATGGGCCCCACAGTCTGTATCCTGTTAAGGCACTGTTCCAGTGTGTGGATGGGCCCCATCCAGTGTGTGGATTCTGCATCCTGTTAAGACACTGTTACCCCCATGGTCTGCATCCTGTTAAGGCACTGCTCCAGTGTGTGGATGAGCCCCACAGTCTGCATCCTGTTAAGGCACTGTTCCAGTGTGTGGATGAGCCCCACAGTCTGCATCCTGTTAAGGCACTGTTCCAGTGTGTGGATGGGCCCCATGGTCTGCATCCTGTTAAGGCACTGTTCCAGTGTGTGGATGGGCCCCACAGCCTGCATCCTGTTAAGGCCCTGCTCCAGTGTGTGGATTTGTATCCAATATAGATCGTACCAGAGCTTATTGTGGCCTGTCTGGTGGGCAACCCATAACTATCCTGTTTTACAGTGAAAACTACCTGGGCAACTCATTGACGGAAGTCCATTCAATGTCAATGAGACAGGGAAACTTGAGATTTAGCTGAAAATTCTGCTGGTAGGACACCTTCAGTCAAAAGTTGAGATATACTTACTTTCTGGTGATAGCACCAAACAAATGACAATCACATTTGTGTGTTTTTTTTTCTGTTTTGATACTACACTGTGATAACAAATGGAGTTTGTTTCCATCCCTCACAGACCTCCCTTTCTGTTTCAGTGCATATAGATCTTTGAAATATAAATATACAACATTTTATTGTGCATGCAAATCTATGGAGATTAGTTTTAAAACTCCCCGATACAAATTAATTTCTTTGGGCAACAAACGCTTCCTTGATGGATGGGGTAGGGTGGCGGTGGGCCGGTTCGGAGATGAGGAGCAAAGAAACGAGGAACAAACAGAGCGTGAATCCCTGGAGTCCGGCATGGGAGACTGTGCGGTATTGGATGCTGGAGGTAATGCAGTCTGAGTCTGATCTCATCAGCCTCAGTGTATGTGGCCTCCAGCCAGCCCCCACCTCCCCAACCTCCCACCCCCTACCCCAGCAGCTCCCAACCTCCCCCACCCCCTACCCCAGCAGCTCCCCAACCACCCACCCCCCAGCACCTCCCCAACCTCCCACCCCCTACCCCAGCAGCTCCCCAACCTCCCACCCCCCCCAGCAGCTCCCCAACCCCCACCCCCTTCCCCAGCACCTCCCCAACCTCCCACCCCCTCCCCAGCAGCTCCCCAACCTCCCACCCCCTACCCCAGCAGCATCATCATCGCCATCTTCATCATCATCACCATCATCATCATGGCGGCCATTTTTCCAGCTCCCCTCACTTCCAGCACTTTGTGTAACAAAATCCCCCAACAACATCCCGTTGAAATAATTTTAAAAAATTATATATATATATATATATATAAAAAATAAATAAATGAAACTTAAGAGATCTGGGTGATGATGTTGCAGGCTCACAGGAAGCTGAGATCAAAAGAGGTGAACAGGCATTTGAAGGGGTTTGATCACAGCACTCGTATAGACAGATGGAGGGAGGGAGGGTGGGGGAGACATTGACAAACTGAGAGGGCTGCTGCCGTTGCTGTCGCAGTTACTCTATCTGTATAGTGTTCACTGATTATTCATCTGCGTTAATCATTAAGTGTGCCACTGTCTGCACACTTTGGGAGTAAAGCATGCTGGATTTAGAAATGAGAGAGAAAGAGAAATACAGAGAGAGAAACATTAAGAGAGACATAGATACACACAGAAAGAAAGGCCGAGAGATGTATAGAGAGAGACAGAGATTGAGGTAGAGAGGAAGAAAGAGACATAAAGAGAGACAGAGAGAGAGAAAGGAAGACATAGAGAGACATAAAGAGAGAGAGAGAGAGAGAGAGAGAGAGCAAGGGAGAACAAGACATAGAGAAAGCAGGAGGGAGGGAGGTTGAGAGGAAGACAGAGAGAAGGCGAGAGTAAGAGGGAAGATAGAGCCAGACTGACAGTATGC